>CACRXK020001939.1:13338-47889 GCA_902702795.2 Paramuricea clavata | reverse complement strand
AACACAAATATTTTGGCCCGAAAACAGAAATATTTCGCCGGAAAAAATGACTGGGCCCATTAAATTTCTAACATTAAATTTCTAGGGGCCCCCAGAGCATCGGGGCCCGGGGCAATTTGCCCCCCCCCCCCTCTCGGCGGCCCTGACGAATGGTTTCAAATCTTACCAATTACTTAGTGTTCGAGTTTCTATGTTCAAAATGATAGTTTGTCCTGTCGTATTGTGAAACGAAATTTTGGTTATAATTTAAGTAATAGTCTTCCACTTAGTGACTACTGACTTACCATCTTCTGCGATGCATCCACTTCTTCCATTCCCGCTTCCTTGTCCACCTCCCAATTGCGATCCCATGGCATTACCCCCACCAAACCCAACACTAATACCACCACTGTGACCACCGCTACTACTCCCCAACCCCCCACCTTTACCTCCACTCAATCCAACATTCATTCCGCCAAAGTTGCCACTTTTACCACCACCCATGCCATATTTCATTCCAGAGTTGCCACTTTTACCACCACCCATGCCATATTTCATTCCAGAGTTGCCACTTGACCCACCACCCATGCCATATTTCATTCCAGAGTTGCCACTTGACCCACCACCCATGCCATATTTCATTCCAGAGTTGCCACTTTTACCACCACCCATGCCATATTTCATTCCAAAGCTGCTACTTTTACCACCACCCATGCCATATTTCATTCCAGAGTTGCCATTTTTACCACCACCCATGCCATATTTCATTCCAAAGCTGCCACTTTTACCACCACCCATGCCATATTTCATTCCAAAGCTGCCACTTGACCCACCACTATTGCCCCCAGCTCTTCCTCCTGAGGCCCCACCAGACCCCTTCATTTTCCAATTTCCCGCACCTCCATAACTTCCAGTAGAGGTACGCCCACCGCCACTCTGCTTGCTATTCCATGAACCCCCACCCCACTGGCTCGAACTACCTCCGGAATTACCACCCCAACTGCCACCCATGTTCCCACCCAAGTTGTTGCCAGCAGAGTTCCCACCCCATTTGCTCGAACTGCTCCAACTGTTACCATTCCAGGAGCGCACATGTGGGTCGTTCCCCATCTGATATTCTTTAACGTAGTCTGGGTCAATCGGAGATTTTTCTTCGCTTGTGAGGCGTAACACTGTATCAACAGGGTCGTTTAGTACATCCTCGTTTTCATTGTCATCGTTAAGAAGGATCGTCTCAGGACTTAGATCGTCGTTGTTAATTTCATCACTCTTGGTGCTACCTAGATAAGAGAGACTCCGTTAAACTCGAACGAACCTAGTGCCTGTTAAACGATGTCTGTAGAACATTCTGTTGGACTCGTGTAAAGTATATTACATCTAAAACATACGCTATGACTGGTCTAATTTCTCGTTGCAAAAATTATCAAATTTCGTACCTTTATAGAGCAACGAAAAAGTAAAAATGATCACCGCTAGCTTCTTTGGCAACATGTGGAAAACGTTTGGGAATCTAAAATGAAATCCATGAGTAACGGGAAATGAATATTTTAGTCGAAAAAAGCAGTTTTCAATGTGCTTTACATAGTGGGCAAGTTCATAAGCGTTGACCAAACCTTGCATATATAACACCTATCGGATTAATTACTTATAGCACAAGGCTAAAATTTGGGAAGGATCTTATTTAGGTGCCTGAATTTTGGGAAGGATCTTATTAGGCACGGAAACAATATTCATAGCATAAGAATTGAGGCTTGCAGACAGTCTACCCAATGACTACATGCATTTTAAGAAATTTGAATTCGTATATCCTTCAAAAAGTGTTTTCGTTAAACAGGTCATAGATAAGCCAGTCAGAATAATTTATTAAAGGTTTAACCAATTTATCTTATCAAAGATGTAACAATTCCCAACATGTAGTTTATCCATTGTTAAGAGTTTTATACACCAAAATATAAAAATTAGTCGTGTTTGTTGTAATCCAGTTATTAACAGTCCGGTGTCTGTATGTATGTATGTATGCATATATTTAACTTTAATTTTACACGGTTCCAAAGAAGATATGTAAACTGGACTCCATGTGTAAAAACGTTTTTTATAATAAAAACAATTGTAAAAATGCAATCACGACGCCAGCATTTAAAAGTAGAAATAATACCTGTAATGATCTTTGTGAAAGGTAATTAGAAATCTATGATGATCGTCGAAGAGTTACCACTTTCTCTTATGCACGAAAAGGACAAGACCCAATTCATGTTGATGTTAAAAATTGTAAAATCATGTCCGCACTCGTTCTACTCTGGTTATGATTTCATACTTACCAAAGTTTATTTCGACATTGGCAATTTCTTGACTTGAAAAAATGTAAAGTTTGCAAAGTTTGTTGAGATGACAGGTTTAGTGCAGGTTCTTGGATTATTATATCAGTTGCAATCCACCATGGGTTTCATTTGTGCATTGGGGTCGAAAAAGTTGATTAAATAACAGTTTTAGAGGAAATTAATTGCGCAAATGTATTTATAATATACTTTATTACTACTTTGCTAGATTTGAAAACTGTAACTTGTAGCGGGAGAGAGTTATTTAATAAAACATCCATTTCCAGGTTGTTTATATAACTACTTCAAAAACGCCATGTCGATACGCGTCATCTAAAGATAACTAAGTTTTGGGTTTAATACGAAGAATATTAATTAATTGAAAATATGTATCAGATATAAAGCAATTACACGTCAAAGACTAGTTGTTTAACAGGCTAAAGGCTTGCTTAATATAATGATTATTTTATTAAAAATACTTATATACATTTCTTATTCTCTACTTTGAAGTTTAAACTTCGTTTACCAAGGTTTAACTTCTCCATATTAAAAAACTTGACGGATAAAGTTCAGAAGCTATCTATCTGTATTAAAACAATCACGAAACTTTAATATCTACTTTTGTTCTTATTGCTCTCACGTGTCTATTGTTTGATGAGTTTCGTGAACATTTTTCTTCAGTCCATTAATTTCCTTTTTAAACGATTTATTTAGTCCATTATCCTTCTCGGGATGGTCATATTTGTACAGTTTTGAATGTTCGATGTGGTTTTCTCTGACGGTGTTCTTCTTGCCCCACTTCCAAAGCTCTCCCTTACCTCGATGACCGCCAGTACTGTCAGTTTTTGCTTCGGTATTCGTGCCGGCAGGAATGGTACCAGTTGGATCGTCGTTCGTCGTCTTCTCTTGTTTATTACCGTCGTTATTTAGTTGGTTATCGTTGGTGCCATCATGTGCCAGTTTATCACTGAGAGCCCCGCCATCTTCACCATTACCACCAACACCAGCGTGATTACCATTAATCTCACTGGTCACTTCAGTAACACCACCCTTGCCACCATCTATCCTACCACCATCTATCTTACCACTATAATCCTGACCACCCACTCCTGTGGTGGCGCTGCCAGACACACTGTTACCCTTATTATTTGTACTACCAGGGGGACCACTATTCCCACTCTGAGTATCACCTTGTTTATTCTTACCCCCACCACTCACAGACCAAGAGGTAGAACCCCCACTACTACCACTGCTCCACGACCCCCCTGACTTACTACTGCTACTCCATGACCCTTGCCCGCCTCCTCCTGCACCCCCTCCTACCTTGAAACTCCCGCCCCCTACTTTGAAACTCCCACCTCCACCTTTGGCTCCAAACCTGCCACCAAATTTACCTTTACCTCCGAATTTGCCACCCCATTTTCCCCCAAACTTGCCACCTTTACCACCCCATTTTCCCCCAAACTTGCCACCTTTAGCTCCGAATTTACCACCCCATTTGCCCCCAAACTTGCCACCTTTGCCCCATTTACCTCCGAACTTACCCCCACGACCCCATTTCCCCCCAAACTTGCCCCCAACTCTCCATTTTCCTCTCATTCTGTACCTTCCCCTGAATGACATCGCCCCCGAGGCTCTCATAATCCCACTCATTCTCATTCGCATTCCCGCACCCCTCATACCACGAGAACTAGCCTCTGAAAGAAAAGATAAGATAATGATAAGATACTTCATTTTTGTGTCAATAAAATTCTAGCACTGTTTCGGTAATGGCTCTTTGTAACACACTTAAACAATAGTGACATTCAGTGATCGGAATTTACACTTTTCTTTGTTTTGAAAATCCCAGTGTTTTCCATGCCATCCAGTCACTCATTGTTTTGACTTCAGTATTTCCGTAAAAACCCACCCCCTACGCAGTCTACAAATTATTTAAATAAAACGACCTAAATTATGAATTATCTAACTATTTCGTAAGTGACAACCTTGAGTGCTGATATTTTTTAGACTAGATTGTTTATCTATTTATTACCCAATATAAGAAAGCAATACTGAACTATTATCCCATACTGCCCTACGTCCCTGCTGTACTACTGATGATTCACGTACTCACGATTGATGATTCACGTACATTGTCGGCCTTAAATGTAACAAAGGTAGAAGTCTCATTCAACCATTATCTTGCTGCTAATAGTTACAATTACTGTCCTCTACTGTTTATTCCTTTGTCATTGACAAAGGGCCCACTGTAATTGGAATTTAAGCTGTTGTGGTCGCCCAGCTTCTTTATTTTGTTTGTCTAAACGTTTGTTGTTATTGGGGGTTTTTTAACAAGCGAGGCTAAATAACACTTACTTAAACAAGAGAATTTCATATATGAATGGTAGGTCGTTGATTTCGCCATGATCTTCATGCCCATAGAAGCTCTTCTACCTCCCTGTGACTGGACATACTTGTATCCTCCTCGTCCTGATTTCACCATGATTTTACCACCAGTGAATTTAAACCTAGCACTCCTTCGCGCGCTTTTGTACATCACTAATCTTCCAGCGCTTAAGCGAATATAGTATCCTCTATAAGCGACAGAAGCCAAAGCACCACTGCTTGTCATTCTGAAAACATTCTTGCGACCTTTACATTTTCCAAACACAAGAGGAACGTTGTTACGTGCTTGACCACCTTGCGGGATGAAACACAGACCAGAACGCTTTTTCCCAAAGCGCAGGACAAATTTACGACCTTAATAAAAAGAGATATGAATAGATATTCAGGCCAGTGATACATTAAGTCGCACAAGTTCTGTTTTTTGACATAACATGATTCATGAATCATGTGGAAACTTTATGAAATGATTCATCAAAATTTCTGTAACTTCTGTACATACGTTTTAAACCTAACTTTATTAATACTGGAAAGCTCTGACAGTTATAAACTGTTCTTCCTAGATCCAATAAAGGTCATCCTTGTGTAGGTCTAGTTATACTTCCGGTAACTGGAGCACTGGGAGAAAGCATGCGATGTTTATTTAGTAGAGTCAAACTGAAAGTATTTTTCTCACAATTGAGACAAAGTTGCAATATCTATCAGGAATAGAAACATAATTGCAGAGATGCCTGGCTCAATCATTAAACCAATGTGTCACGAAATCGTTTTGTTTCTTTGTAAATAAGGATTTTTGCAGGCCCACATTTTCAATCAATTGGAAGAGTTTGTGCTAACCATAACCTATCATCGATCTTTTGATATTTGACTAACCTCGCACTAAAGCTCTACCTCCGGATGCTCCTGATTTTCGCATAATTCTCCTCATACTCATACGATATCCCCGACCTCTCATGCCGCCCGAACTTGCCTCTGTAGAAAACAATAAAAAAGTGATGAGTTATTGTTATGGTTATGTTGACTGTAGTAATGACGATGGTGATGGAAATGGGAATGGTATTAACGATGGTGGTGGTGACAATGATTGTAACATTTGTGAGCAACACTTACTCATACATGAGAATTTCATATATGATCGATACGTTGTGGATTTCGCCATAATCATCATTCCCATAGACGCTCTTGCCCCTGCCTGTGACTGGACGTACATGTACTTTCCCTTCCCAGATTTCACCCTCATCTTTCCACCAGTGAACTTAAACCTAGCACTCTTTCGCGCGCTTCTGTACAGCACCAATCTTCCAGCACTTAAGCGAATATAGTATCCTCTAAAAGCGACTGAAGCCAAAGCACCACTGCTTGTCATTCTGAAAACATCCTTGCGATCTTTACATTTTCCAAACACAAGAGGAACGTTGTTACGTGCCCGACCACCCTGCGGGGTGAAACAAAGACCTCTAGAGCCGTAACGCAGGACAAACATACCACCTTAATGAGAAGAAAAATGTTATGTGAAGGAGTTTCAACAGTTAGGACTTTTTCATGGTTTGGCGTACTCAATCGAGTTTTTGAGCACACGGGAAGTTGGGGGAACACTAAAAAGCGCAAGAGTTGGTCGAGCCACTTGCCGAAACCAACTCTAGCGCTTGAGTGTTTTCCCAGCTGCCCAAGTGATCAATAACTTGATAGAGCTCGCCAAATCATTAAAAAAATTCCTTTATAATATAAAATTTTCTCAAAATATAAGTTTTTTCTTCCTGGTGAAATTTCAATGTATCCTAATTGAACCCGGTAAACACAGCAAAAACCCTCTTCAACTTAGCTTGGTTAGTCAGTTATTAACTTATTTTCATTCGCTGCTTAAATTTCATTGGTTTCTATGCTTTTAAATCAGGACTGAAACTGTACTATAAGAACGCACCATCGAACACGTATAACTGTGACGATCCTCGGACTTGGAAATCTGTCTGTGTTAAATGTAAAAGGGCTAGATCCCTTGATGGTGTTTTAAACTGTTGTTAGTTGTCAGTTTAGCCGTTTTGTAATTGTGTTGTTCTACTTTAATTGTCTGTTTCGTTAATCAATTATTTGAACGTAATTTTTTATGTAAATATTAAGGTATCGCCGTAATTGGGGGAACTGTGGCGAACTCCCTGGCACTACATTGTTGTATTTTTAGGTAGTTGCCGAACCTTATTAAAACATTAAAACATTAAAACATCAAATTAGGTAGCCTTCCACTACAATGTTTCCACAGGAATGTTCCCTTGTTTGTCTATGACGTAATTTTTACTTCTCCTACTGGGAATAAATAGCAACCTAAAATGAACGTGTCTTCATCAGCTTTTCTCACAATTACTTCTATTCAGGGCAATGTAGGACTATGTTCAAACCTTCTGAAGGCATTTTGTGGTTGGTCAAAACAAATCACTTTCTTTCTAATTGTTCTTCAGCGTATTGTCGTGCCAAGGTTTTGTAAAAGTTCCTTACCTCGCCCGCCTCCAAATCTGCCTGAGACTCTCATTACTCTTCGCATACTCATGCGGTACCCACGACCTTTCATGCCACGAGAGCTTGCCTCTAGAAAACGTATTAACGAAGACAAGTTTAGAGTTGAATTGTATTGACAAGCCAGTGAAAAGCCAGCTGAATCCTACTAAAGGTCGTCCCGATTTGTTGGATCTTATTGTATCGGATCCTCGTTAATGTTTCTTCGTTAGGCTATTTCCTGTCAGGTTCTTTTCTTTTTTGCCTTTGTTCGTGTTTGCGGCTCGTGAACCTCTTGCCCCTTCGCAGCAGCTACACTCAGAACACCAGTTGCCCATCAATAATATCCTCAGGAATGGGTGCATTGATGTTTCTTAAATCTGAGTGATTTATAGTCGCGAAAGATGCTATTACGATCTTTTCAAATTGTTTTCAAAGTTTAATTAATCAATCTATCACTTAGTCACTATCTATCTTTCTGGAAGGTACTGTATCTATAGATACGTGCACAATGTTTATTTACGGATACTTACTCAAACACGAGAACTTCATAAACGAACGCGATCTTGTAGATTTTGCGACGACCTGCATACCCATAGAGGCCCGGGCCCCTCCCTGGGACTGAACATACATGTATCGTCCACCACGTCCAGATTTCACTTTAATTTTCCCTCCTTGGAATTTAAACTTGGCGCTACCTCGCGCGCTTCTGTACATCACCAATCTTCCAGCACTAAAGCGAATATAGTATCCTCTATAAGCGACAGAAGCCAAAGCACCACTGCTTGTCATTCTGAAAACATTCTTGCGACCTTTACATTTTCCAAACACAAGAGGAACGTTGTTACGTGCCCGACCACCTTGCGGGATGAAACACAAACCAGAACGCTTTCTCCCAAAGCGCAGGACAAACTTACGACCTAAATGAAAAGAGAGACGAATGGACCTTGTTTCAATATACATTGATACAATGTTTGGAAATAACATAATTTGTGTTTGAACCTTTGGAAGCTTATTGTTTGTTGCCTGTTTTTTAAATTGTTGATTTGTTACCGTTGGGGGAGTGGGGTGTGGTGCGCCTTTTACCTCTGTGGCCGGGGTTTGATTCCTGTAGCACACGAGGTCGTCTGATAAGATTTCTCCCTCAAGTTGTAGATGAGAAGACTGCTTCAAGTTTGGTTATACCAAACACCGCAGGTTCACTACATGTACTCCAGTTGCCTCCTGTAACAACACTGGACGATTTTAAATGGCTTCCAACCCAAGTCCTGTATATATTCTTGAATGCAACAACAGCCATGTAGGTAATAAATCTTTTATACTTACCTCCAGCACTTCGGCCTGACATTCTCATAACAGTGCGCATGCTCATACGCATTCCACGACGACCCTTCATTCCACGTGCACCAGCCTCTAAAATGAAAAATGAACAGTTCAACAATTGTAAAATTATAATGTTCTAAATGCATAGTCGTACATCAGTCGCACATCATAATTTGTCCATTTCTTCCAATGCTCTGCCTGTTTCACTTTTCTAGATCTTTATAATCATGCGGTTGTGAGATCAAGTTTTGAAAAGATAAATTCTACAAACATAATACTTACTCAAACACGAGAACTTCATAAACGAACGCGATCTTGTAGATTTTGCGACGACCTGCATACCCATAGAGGCCCGGGCCCCTCCCTGGGACTGGACATACATGTATCGTCCACCACGTCCAGATTTCACTTTAATTTTCCCTCCTTGGAATTTAAACTTGGCGCTACCTCGCGCGCTTCTGTACATCACTAATCTTCCAGCACTAAAGCGAATATAGTATCCTCTAAAAGCGACAGAAGCCAATGCACCACTGCTTGTCATTCTGAAAACATCCTTGCGATCTTTACATTTTCCAAACACAAGAGGAACGTTGTTACGTGCCTGACCACCTTGCGGGGTAAAACACAAACCCCCTTTTGCACCACGTCCGCCGAAACGGAGGACAAACTTACGACCTAAATGAAAAAGAGAGACGAATAGACCTTGCTTCAATATACATTGATACAAAGTTTGGAAATAACATAATGTATGTTTGAACCTTTGGAAGCTTATTGTTTGTTGCCTGTTTTTTAAATTGTTGATTTGTAACCGTTGGGGGAGTGGGGTGTGGTGCGCCTTTTATTTACCTCTGTGGCCGGGGTTTGATTCCTGTAGCACACGAGGTTGTCTGATAAGATTTCCCGCTCAAGTTGTAGATGAGAAGACTGCTTCAAGTTTGGTTATACCAAACACCGCAGGTTCACTACATGTACTCCAGTTGCCTCCTGTAACAACACTGGACGATTTTAAATGGCTTCCAACCCAAGTCCTGTATATATTCTTAAATACAACAACAGCCATGTAGGTAATAAATATTTTATACTTACCTCCAGCACTTCGGCCTGACATTCTCATAACAGTGCGCATGCTCATACGCATTCCACGACGACCCTTCATTCCACGTGCACCAGCCTCTGAAATGAAAAATGAACAGTTCAACAATTGTAAAATTATAATTTTCCAAATGCATAGTCGCACATCATAATTTGTCCATTTCTTCCAATGCTCTGCCTGTTTCACTTTTCTAGATCTTTATAATCATGCGGTTGTGAGATCAAGTTTTGAAAAGATAAATTCTACAAACATAATACTTACTCAAACACGAGAACTTCATAAACGAACGCGATCTTGTAGATTTTGCGACGACCTGCATACCCATAGAGGCCCGGGCCCCTCCCTGGGACTGGACATACATGTATCGTCCACCACGTCCAGATTTCACTTTAATTTTCCCTCCTTGGAATTTAAACTTGGCGCTACCTCGCGCGCTTCTGTACATCACCAATCTTCCAGCACTAAAGCGAATATAGTATCCTCTAAAAGCGACAGAAGCCAATGCACCACTGCTTGTCATTCTGAAAACATCCTTGCGATCTTTACATTTTCCAAACACAAGAGGAACATTGTTACGTGCCTGACCACCTTGCGGGGTAAAACACAAACCCCCTTTTGCACCACGTCCCCCGAAACGGAGAACAAACTTACGACCTAAATGAAAAGAGTGACGAATAGATCTTGTTTCACTATACATTGATACAATGTTTGGAAATAACATAATTTGTTTTTTAACCTAATAGTAGCTTATCGTTTGTTGCATGTTTTTTAAATAGTTCATTTGTAACCATTGAGGGGGAGGGATTGTGCGTCTTTTACCTCTGTGACAGGGGTTTTATTCCTGTAACACGAGGTTGTCTGATAAGATCCCCCCCCCTCCCCCTCCTCAGTTGCAGATGAGAAGAGTGCGTCCAATTTGATTCTACCAAACACCGCGGGTTTATTACTTGTACTCCAGTTGCCTGCTGTAACAACGCTGGACGATTTTAAATGTCTTCTTTCTGCAACCCTAGTCTTAACCATACTCTTAAACATAACCATGCATGTTTTAAATATTTTATACTTACCTCCAGCACTTCGGCCTGATATTCTCATAACAGTGCGCATGCTCATACGCATTCCACGACGACCCTTCATTCCACGGGCTCCAGCCTCTGAAATGAAAAATGAACAGTTCAACAATTATAAAATTATAATTTTCTAAATGTATAGTCGCACATCATAATTTGTCCATTTCTTCCAATGCTCTGCCTGTTTCACTTTTCTAGATCGTTTTAATCAGTCCGAGTAAGTGAGATCAAGTATTGAAAAGATAAATTCTACAAACATAATACTTACTCAAACACGAGAACTTCATAAACGAACGCGATCTTGTAGATTTTGCGACGACCTGCATACCCATAGAGGCCCGGGCCCCTCCCTGGGACTGGACATACATGTATCGTCCACCACGTCCAGATTTCACTTTAATTTTCCCTCCTTGGAATTTAAACTTGGCGCTACCTCGCGCGCTTCTGTACATCACCAATCTTCCAGCACTAAAGCGAATATAGTATCCTCTAAAAGCGACTGAAGCCAAAGCACCACTGCTTGTCATTCTGAAAACATCCTTGCGATCTTTACATTTTCCAAACACAAGAGGAACATTGTTACGTGCCTGACCACCTTGCGGGGTAAAACACAGACCCCCTTTTGCACTACGTCCTCCAAAACGGAGAACGAATTTAGCACCTATATGACAAAATCAACGTCTCAGATAATCGTCAATAGCTAGAAAAGTAGGCATGTAAATTGCTAGTATTCGTAAAAGTAGGCAGGTAAATTGCTAATATTTTATTTCAGTGAAGGGCTTCCATAATTGCTTAAATATAAGGACGTTCTATAATTTTTTCTGTCTACAGAAACTGAATTACCACAGATTTTCAAATTCTAAATTACTGGATTCAATTTTGTTTTTAGAAAACGCTACATGTATTTCTCACTCTATAGGTTGACAGCTATATCTGCTGCATAGCAATACTTTGTCAAACCCACTAATAAACTCATGCATGATTGTATATAAGATAATGTATACACCTACCTCCTCTGCCACCACCTCTACCTCCAAAACCACCTTTTCCTCCAAATCCGCCTTTTCCTCCGAAACCACCTTTTCCTCCAAATCCACCTTTTCCTCCAAAACCACCTTTTCCTCCAAAACCACCTTTTCCTCCAAATCCACCTTTTCCTCCAAAACCGCCTTTTCCTCCAAATCCACCTTTTCCTCCAAAACCACCTTTCCCTCCAAATCCACCTTTTCCTCCAAATCCTCCTTTTCCTCCAAAACCGCCTTTTCCTCCAAATCCACCTTTTCCTCCAAAACCCCCTCCAGCACCACCTCCAGCACCACCTCCAGCACCACCTCCAGCACCACCTCCAGCACCACCTCCAGCACCACCTCCAGCACCACCTCCAGCACCACCACCAGCACCACCTCCAGCACCACCTCCAGCACCACCACCACCTAAAAGGAAAAAACAAACAAAATTACATTTTGTATTTGAAACGACAGCGAATGCTTTTACGTTAAGCGTTGCTTACGTTCGTTGTAAAAGTTTGGAAAAAGGTCCAAATGCTCATCTTTGGAAACAAATAAGGCTGACAAACAATGTTTCCTGCTTTGTGGACCTTCAGAAACATGACTAAGAAACAATGTTTTTTGGTTTGTCCGCCTTCACGAAACATGGCTTCCTGGTTAGTCCATCTTCGAGAACATGGCTAGGAAACAATGTTGCCAGGTTTGCCCATTTTCGGGAAACATCGCTAGAAAACAATGTTTCCAGGTTTGTCCACCTTCGGGAAACATGGCTACGAAACAATGTTTTCTTGTTTATTCTGTAGGCCTAAGAATCTCTGATGTAGTTGTTCGATTGCTCACCTCCCACTCCAAATGTGAAAGAAAATCTAATTTTCATTGTCGCAGCACCTGTAAAAATAAAAATAATTTGTGTTACAGGCCCTTGGCTACAGGAGTGTGTAGCTTGCTGGTCAGAGCGTTCTACCGGAATCGTAGGACTGCGCAGATTTATTGACTCCTCCTGAAGCTGCATTTTTGGATTTGTTTCTACTTTAAAACCCTGGGAAACGTTTGCTTCTTGTGAAACAAAAATGTCTCCCAATAAATGCACCAACATATTTTGTTTTCCAAAAGAGATTTTTGTTACAGAAATAACTGATGTTTCCTGGTTAGCTACCTTCGAAGAACATGGCTAGGAAACAATTTTTCCGAGAGTTTGATCAGAGCTTTAATTTTAAATAAATAACTGTTGTTCTTTCGCTTATCACCCCATATATACAAGCTTACAATTTAATCCTTACTTTTAAAGGTAAAGGAAGAGCCGGCTGTCTGGATTATTTTTGTACTCAGAGCAATCCCAGGCCTTGCGGATAGCGAGGTTCCAGCCATTACATATCCTTTCGTTGCAATGTTCATGAATCCGCTTCCCGTTTTTTTGAATTTCATTGTGGGCATAGAATCACATCCTTTCTGTAACACCAAACTTAAACCCCTCATGTTTATGCACATACCACTCATAATATGTTTTATAGACTTTTTAGCGGTCCATACAAACACGTAGGCTTGGTTTGCGAGATTTTTTGAACCGAGAACAAGTCTAGCGCCATTTATAGCTCTTCCACCCTGAGGCCACACGCCGAAGCCCGAGGCATGTTGAATCACGAACCATCCACCTGTAAAAATGGGAATCAGTAAATCTCTTGTGAATCAAGTAATTCATGTGAATCAAAGTGAACAGTTATAACTATGATGAACCTTAAATGTCTCCTCAACTGATTAATTATGTCCTTAATTTGATTTTCCTAACTGAATCGTGTAACAATTTTATCCAACGTTTATCAGTTACTCAAATTGCAATTGATGAGTTTAAGCAAAAACGTTGTTAAGGTAGCATTGTTAAGGTTGCTGCCAAAACTTTTATGAAAAATAAAAATATAAACCTACCATCTTCTTTCATACATCCTCCGCCACCTGCACCCCGTGCATCCCCACCACCGGCACCAAACTTTCCACCTAAGCCAAACTTTCCTCCAGCCCCACCTCCAAATTTCCCACCACCTCCGAATTTCCCACCACCTCCAAATTTCCCACCACCTCCAAATTTACCACCACCTCCAAATTTCCCACCACCTCCGAATTTCCCACCACCTCCAAATTTACCACCACCTCCGAATTTACCACCACCCCCAAATTTGCTTCCAGCACCGAACTTTCCCCCACCTCCAAATTTACCACCACCTCCAAATTTACCACCACCTCCGAATTTACCGCCACCTCCGAATTTACCACCACCCCCAAATTTGCCTCCAGCACCGAACTTTCCCCCACCTCCAAATTTACCACCACCTCCAAATTTACCACTACCTCCGAATTTACCACCACCTCCAAATTTACCACCACCTCCAAATTTACCTCCACCTCCAAATTTACCACCACCTCCAAATTTACCACCGCCTCCAAATTTCCCACCACCTCCAAATTTCCCACCACCTCCAAATTTCCCACCACCTCCAAATTTCCCACCGCCTCCAAATTTCCCACCACCTCCAAATTTCCCTCCACCTCCAAATTTACCACCACCTCCAAATTTACCACCGCCTCCAAATTTTCCACCACCTCCAAATTTACCACCACCTCCAAATTTACCCCCGCCTCCAAATTTACCTCCACCTCCAAATTTACCCCCGCCTCCAAATTTACCCCCACCTCCAACTTTACCTCCACCTCCAAATTTACCCCCGCCTCCAAATTTACCTCCACCACCAAACTTACCACCACCTCCAAATTTACCCCCACCTCCAAATTTTCCCCCACCTCCTGCACCAAAGCTTCCACTAGCCCCAAAACTACCACCACCGCCAGCACTCCCGCTAAAACTACCACCAGCACCACCAGCACTCCCACTAGAACTACCAGCACTCCCACCACCAGCACTCCCACTAAAACTACCACCACCACCAGCACTCCCACTAAAACTACCACCACCACCAGCGCCACCACCACCACCAGCACTCCCACTAAAACTACCACCACCACCACCACCACCAGATGACCAAGAGCCGCCACTCTCCCATGCCCTGAGTTCCTTTTCGCGTCTTATCAAGGTATCAGCAAGTTTCAACTCAGTCGTATCAAAACCGTTGTTTGTTAATGCGTTGCCCACTTTCACATTTTGAACGCTCTCTGTAGTGGAACAAAATAATATGTCAAAATACAAAACAAGTGAAACTCCAAAAATCGATAATATTTTTACGTTTCGACTATATTTCAGTCATCATCAGGATAAAAAACTAGCTAGGTTATACATTAAAAGCAGTATTTATATGAAGAAATATGATACAATCATTAGGTTGATTATTGAATTAACTAAATATGATTAGTTCTTTAGAAGTCCATGATTAACTTCAAGTTTATGTCTTTGAATAGCGAGGGATTCTTGATACAGCAAAAGGGACCAATGGTTAGATTTATCAATTACTTTAGTATTGTGGAAAACATGTTCAGCCATTATACTGGTTTGATTAGACTTTGTTTCATCGTCGTCGGGATATAGTTCTAAACGGGCAAATATGTCAAACTATATGTTGAACTTTAAGGCCCGGTTAAACGAAAGCTTTCGAAAGCCGCTTAACTTAGGCTTAACCCTGTTAACTTAAAATTCAAAGCAAACTTCCTAACAGCCCGTTTATCAAATTGGAAATATTTCTTCAGAATTTTTTGTATGGATCAATAGGAGTTTTCTTTTCTTTAGTTTTGTGATAAACAAAGTTTTGTGAGAAACAGCTAATCCAGCTTTGAACAACCAAGCTATCAACGACTGGGTCTCAAATGGTCTCAATAAGACTATTTTTAATTGCACTAAGTTTTCATTATGTATACACACAGAACAAACAGATAAACGTACAGCTTATAACCATAACACGCATAAAATTTAGAGGGACTTACCAACTTTAATAATCACCATAAAAACCAATGTTATAAGACGACTTTGCAACAGTTTCATTTTCCCCATTGGTGACATTAAAACCTTTAGGGAAAGAATGCCGTACAAAACATGAGACAACAAGGATTGGAATGAGAATACAGCCTGTCCTGAATGGAATAGGGTTCTATAAATCAGGAAATTTTCTATGATACTTAATTATTTTAAGGTGATGTCCTGGTAGACTTATATAATTATATATTATCAATTTATGACTCACTTTATATACATCTTTACATCTTAGTACAATAGCTTGGACGTAGTTGTTTGATCCCAAAATGTGCTAAAAATTGAAATGATTTAACTTCAATTGATAGTTATTTACTTATTTTGTATTGCAAATCAGTTTTATTTTAGATGCACAAAGGTTGGTTTATACAATATCAAAGTTTCTGTGATCACAGTAGGAATTTTGCATCGGTAAATTCTAAGTTTTGAAGGATTTGATAAACGGCTATTTGCTTATTCACGTGATCGATTTTATATAAAAAATACAGCCACCTATGTAATAAAGAAATATATACGTATATAAACATTCATACAGTACAAATATATTAAGTATATAATTTTAGTTACCTTTGTTCAATGATCAAACATAACACAAATGAAATGGCGAAATTACCGAAGTACCAGCATAATTATCAATGTCTTTAAATGGTATCTATTATTTAAATTTAATTTAAAACATTTATAGACAATAGATAAATAATAATCATTCACTTACCAAATATATTTTGTATGAAAATCTGTTTATATGAAAATCTGTTTATATTTCTTGACAAAGTTTACAAATATTGATGTGAATGAACAGGTAAGGTACAGGTAATTGCTTCAAACGAAAACATGTATTCTCGATGTGTATGTGCCAGTGTAGGTAGTGCGAAAAGTATTAACAGGCTTTCCTTGGTGAGGATGCAACTACCTGAAAAATATAAGGAGAATTTCTACGTAACGAGCGAAGACCTTTCGTCGTCTGGACGTTTGCATATGAAACGTGAAATGGCTGAGGTTCTTTACCACGTGAAACGTCATCCAAACTCGCTCTTTTTTATCACTCACAGCATTGCTACATGTAACATATTTGGGTCTATGTTTGGGGATGTTAATTGACTACTGATGTTGGATCTGGTTTAAAATTTGTTCAAAATTTTCATCCAACGTGGGCGTCCTATATCGTTGCCGTTGGACCAACACGTTAGTCCAGGCAGACCAACAGACAACACATGCAATTGTTGAAACAGACGAAGCAATATTGCATCCAACACAATGAATTATTATTGATGGAAGATGTAGGATGCATGGACGTAATAGTTTATTGGTCACTTGACTATGTAAAACTTGTGTCGCTACGGCCAATTTGTTGCGACACAAGTTGTATGCAACTGACGCAAGGTGTAACAATCGTTGAAGATCTCGACATTTTCCAGTACAACGGTTGCTGCGAGACTGGACGATTGCAAGTCATCTTACACCTTCAACTTGTGTCACAGCAAAACTGCGGGACATATATTACGAGACAAGTTGTACATCGTTCTTTAACCTGCACAACACGATTCTACATTTTTACTTTTATTTCAACATGTACTAACTCTTTATATATACATTTAGTTCACGTTTTAACCCATGCAAACTAACGGACGAATTCCATTTAAAACACCACATCGTTGTCTGCATGTCGAACAACCAACTGGTATACTACGATATTTAAGAAAAACAGAAATATCCAAAGACAAAGGTTGCTATACGTCACTATAGTGAGCTTAAACAAGCAACGTTTTCATCAACACGGACATCACCCAAGGATAGTATCACAAATATTGGAGGCATGTTGCCTCATAGCGCTCATGTAAGGAAGCAAAAAACTTTTATGTTTTATCATATGTGTTGAAGATTACCACAAACTGACACAAACGCAGTTTTTAATCCAGTCCCTCCTTGGGAATCTGACGTCCGTTTTGACAAAAACATCGCTTGTTTGAGCTCCCTATATTAACTCGTGCAAATCTGCCGACCACAGTTCACAATTTTTTTAGGCATTTATTCTTGGTCCTTTCTTTCAACGCATCTTAAGTTGTCCTTTCCTCTTGTGTTCAGGATCATCTTTGGTTCTCTTTACATTAATAACAATCTTGATTTGCTGCGGGTGATGTTTGTTGTTTTTACTGGGAGGCACTTTATCATTTTCCAGATCAGCCTGAGGACCTCTCCAGGACCAACTATTACCCCCGGGGGTACCCCAAGACCAAGATGTTCCCGAGTTGCCATTGTTTTTGCCGCTGCTCCAGTTCCAGTTCATTCCACCTTGGTTACCAACCCCGCCACTCTTTCCACCTCCTGCCCCGAATGCTGCCCCGCCATTCGTTCCTGCCCCCATTCCGAATCGAGCCCCGCCAATCGTTCCGGCTCCTGCCCCAAATCCAGCCCCACTAATCGTTCCACCTCCTGCCCCGAATCCAGCCCCGCCACTTGTTCCAGCTCCTCCACTTGCTCCTATGTAATAAAACAACTAACATCTAATACACTGGGTAAATACAAACCTAAAATGAACCTGTGGCGCCGCCAAGCGGAAGGGAGGACCGTACCCACCCAATTTTCCAGACGGTAGTTTTAGATTCGTTATAATTGATCTGAACAAGTCTAGACAAAAATTTCATCACAGTTTGAAAGAAACTTCGCAAGGCTATATTATCCGCATTTTACACCATTTCGCAACGAAACTTTGGAACATTACTAATTTTGTGATGCTCTTTCAAGCTGTAATGAAATTTTTGTCTAAACTTGTTGAGAACAAAATTTTGTCTATTACGCAAGTGGTCAATTGACCATTTGCGTAATAGACTAAATTTTGATCTCAACAAAAATTTCATCACAGCTTGAAAGAGCATCACAAAATTAGTAATATTCCAAAGTTTCGTTGCGAAATGTTGTAAAATGCGGAAAATATAGCCTTGCAAAATTTGCAATTTTCAGTCATTTTAGATTACAAACGGGAAATTGACAGCCCCAAACCCTTCGAGGCTGTCAATTTCCAGTTTGTAATCTAAAATGACTGAAAATTACAAACTTCGCAAGGCTATATTATCTACATTTTACACCATTTCGCAACGAAACTTTGGAACATTACTAATTTTGTGATGCTCTTTCAAGCTGTAATGAAATTTTTGTCTAAACTTGTTGAGATCAAAATTTTGTCTATTACGCAAGTGGTCAATTGTGATCAGACAGTGTTGCGTATCTTGCGCGCAACTATAATGCTCTATGTGATTATGTGATTTATTGAGACACTCCAAAATGCAGGAAATCATTCATCAAAAATAGCTGAGGAAATAATTCATTATTCATGAATTTCAGATATTTTATTCTATAAAAACTAAGTAATAGTTCAGGAGGAAAATACAAAAGAAACACTGCCGTGTTGGTGGTTTTATATGTAAAAAGACTTGATTTTCTCGGCTTAGACAACGTTGTTCTTTAAAATTAGTTTGCCAATGAACTCATAAAACGGGTCGTTTTTCAAGCCATTTCATAAACACTCGCAGTACGTGCTCTATCAGATATAAAACACTTGGCTGTCGCTTCAGGTTCATATCTGATAAAGCAGTCTCCTGCTCGTGTTTTAAGTACTAGATAAAACATGAGCAGGGAGCAGCCGATCTGTATCTGATATACAATGAGTCTGATGAGTTCATTGGCGAAGTAATTTTAAAAATAAACATTGTCTAAGCCGAGAAAATCAAAGCTGAAGTTTATGTAAAGCAGGACAAATCTTTATCCGATTTACAAACATTGATTAAACATTCATTTCTTTTGTATTTTCCTCGTGAATTATTAATGAATTTTTTAATAGTACGTAAAGAATTTACGTTCTCAACTTATCATGAACAACGAAAAGTAAATGTTCATCCATGTTATAAACTGGCGTGAAATATCATACCCCAAATTGTGAACTTTGTCTCTGGTTTATCACACGAATCCTTCAATACCATGTATTCCGTTTGTGATGGTCGCGTACCACCAGTCACCGGTTGAACGCATTTTCCACCATTTGCCAGTTTGAGAGATCCAGCAGCAGTCATGGTGAAAGCCCACTTCTTGTCACACGCCTCTTCTATTGCCAATGGTTTATCGTCGCCTCCATTTTCCGGCTGCACACAGAACCCAGTTTTAACATGTTCCAGATTTCCTTTGTCCGAAATTTTAAACTTGGCAAGATCACTACCACAAACTTCAGTTGGTACGACTAACTTTGTTCCAGAGCTTGTTTGATCATTCTCAGGGATTAGACATCGTCCATTTTCAAATTTTAATGAGAATTGTTGACCACTAGGGAATCCAGCACCGCCTGCCCCACCTATTATCATTCCCTGCCCGAAACGACCACCACCACCACCACCAAAATTACCAGCACCAGCTATACTGGTACCGGGAACCTGTCCATTTATTCCTCCCTGTCCCGTTATTTCTCCCTGTCCATTCATTCCTCCCTGTCCATTCATTCCTCCCTGTCCATTCACTCCTCCCTGTCCACTTATCCCTGCCTGTCCACTTATTCCTTCCTGTCCACTTATTCCTCCCTGTCCACCAATCTCTCCATTACCCATTGGGCCAGGAAAACCTTCCCCACCTCCGGCACCAGCTCCAGTGAAAGGTTTCATATCTAAACAAAATAACAGAATGAGTTATTACTGAAGGATCATAGACCACCTTCATAATGCAGATAGGTTTAAATATTCTTTATGTACATTTTAAGCCTTCTCCGCCTCGTTTTTGTGACTGAATTTGAATAGAAATTTTGCATCTGAACGAGGTTAAGAAACCTTATTTATTTAAGCCCATCGATCGGTGTTATGAAAATGATGTATTCAAACCTGAAGGTCCACATTGTGTCAGTGATTAATTAGCTGTCGCTGTTTGTATCCAAATAAAAAAATATTTGTCATTTCAAGCGAAGGTTTTTCGTCTGGAACTAACTGTGGGTATATTACTAAATGACGTCACGCTTCATCCGAGAAAGCACTTTTCTTTCCTACCAAACAAGATTATTGTACTCGTATAAACACCAGACGACATTACGTGACAATCGAAAGGAGAAAAGACCTTTAATATATATGAACAATACGGACTCGCCAGACAACTATTCCCTGCCTAACACCAAACGATATCACTTTTCAATCGATAAACACAATAAATACTGTATAACTACAGAAAGAGTATCAACCTTACCATCGATTTGAAATTTGCTCTCAGGTTTATCACAATTATTACCGAAGACCAATTTCTCCACAGCTGACGGCTGAGTGGTACCACTTAATGGTTGTATACATTTCCCACCCTTTGCCAATTTAAGAGAACCACCCGGAGTCATGGTAAATGCCCACTTTTTATCACAGGCTTCCGAGATAACAATTGGTGAGTCATCGTTAAGCTTTTCACCCTCTGGCTGTACACAGTAGCCAGTTTTCACATGTATTAGATTTCCTGTCTCAGAAATAACAAACTTGGCCTTTTCAGAACGGCATGCTTCCGATGGAATCGTTAATTTTGTGCCTGGAGAAGTTTGACCATCTTCTGGGTAGATACATCGTCCGTTGCCAAATTTAAATGAATATTGTTGACCACCAGGAAACCCTACCCCACCGCCACTCATCCCAACCATCATTCCATTTGTACCATTTGTCTGACCAGCACCCATTCCAACATTCTGGCCAGCACCCATTCCAACATTCTGGCCAGCACCCATTTCAACATTCTGACCAGCACCCATTCCAGCGTTCTGGCCAGCACCCATTCCAACATTCTGGCCAGCACCCATTCCAACATTATGGCCAGCACCCATTCCAACGTTCTGACCAGCACCCATTTCAACATTCTGGCCAGCACCCATTCCAACATTCTGGCCAGCACCCATTCCAACATTATGGCCAGCACCCATTCCAACGTTCTGACCAGCACCCATTTCAACATTCTGGCCAGCACCCATCCCAGCGTTCTGGCCAGCACCCATTCCAACATTCTGGCCAGCACCCATTCCAACATTCTGGCCAGCACCCATTCCAAACTTGTGGCCACCACCTACTGCCCCACTAAAAGCACCACCAGTTGTTTGACCACCCGTCCACGAAAATTTACCACCGCCTTGACCTCCCACTGCATTTGAAGACCATTGACTACCTCCACTATTTCCGGCTTTATTCCCTCCACCAACTCCACCACCGCTGTTCCACGACCAACTCGTGGGGCCAGAATTCGACCCCCACGAAGTGGACCATTTTCTGACTTTGTCGCCAGTGCGAATATATTTTACCTTCCCGTTGACTCTAACGCGAGTTAGTTTAGGATGTGGAAGGCAGTCTGCGAAAAAATATTTTTGAAAAGTTAAAAATTCAAAATTTCACTTCATTACCAAAATTGACTTTCACCATTCTAGATTTCGTAATGCTGTGAGTTTTGAAATTGAATTACATCCACTCACCTATGTCAAGAAGAAAATGCACGATCACAAAAAGAAAAGCCAAAGGCAAGGTTACAAAAACACCTTTTGCCATTACCTGGGATCACATCCACCTGTATGTAAAAAGTAAAAAGAAATCGAATCAAACACAATAATGTTTAAAGGTGATGTAAAGTTCGTAATGTAAACAAACGCTTTGTTTACATTTTGAACTCAGTGCTACAGTTGCAGAATATGACTAGATATATATTATACTGAATTTTTAACACTCTTCTGATTCGCTATGCTGGTAAATTAATACAGACTAGAGATTCAATTCAAGAAAGTTCGGAGGGTGCGAAATATTAACAACATTCCAATGGTCGGGTTTCGACCACTGGAATGTAGGCCTGCGCAGAACGGACTTTACATCACCTTTAAGTATAAAGTGAGACACAACACGAAGCCGAAGACCAGCATTTTCAACAGCGATCAGTTGCACTTCAAGTCCCAATTTAGGAAATAGACAAATTTGGCCCAATTAGCTTTTCTCACGCCGCCATTTTTGGGTGGCATTTCAGCCGAAGTCTGCGAGATAAATCTACATAACAGTGATTTTCGTTTATAATTTTTTGGATGAATTATGGTAAATTTGCTTTGTTAATGGTTAATTTATTTTCAAAAATTGCTTTTCACATTATTTTAATTGTCTGCATTGGTTAACGAAAATTAGATGTCACCCAAAAATGGCGGTTATTGTTCTAGACTTCTTAAAGGTGTATAAAAAAAATGTACACCCTTTCAAATTCAAATTAACCGTAATCTGTTGTAGTAATTTGACACACCGTATAATTTCTCGAATTAATAAAAACGAATATTTAAAAGATTATGGCTATAAGTATAATTTGAATTTGAAAGGGTGTACATTTTTTTGATACACCCTGTAGTTTACAGAAGCATAAAATAGAACAAAGGTAACTAAGCTTTAGAGTTCTATACATGAGTGAATAGCTCTTATCATGGATTGTATTTTATTATCCATGCTCTTATACATAATTTTAAAGCTCAGTTACCTTGAAAATCTGCATTTCATTCATTTTTTCTGAATAAGCATCTAAACATTAATATCATGACAAAATACATTATACCGAGGCAAGCAGACCAAGCAAATTGCCCATTTTGCAGCCACCAGTACAAGTAGGATCTTGTTGCTGTCGTTTGAGTTCTCCATTGCATTAACTGCACTTATCGTAAAGGAGATATACCCCCACTGTGTAATGTTTATTTCGGTGTCAGGGTACGCCTGAAAGATGAATAGATTACCTTAATGTGAAACTTTGTACCATAAGTCCAAAATGAAGATATCGATATTTC
The DNA here is from genome assembly GCA_902702795.2 of Paramuricea clavata. Classification (NCBI taxonomy): domain Eukaryota; kingdom Metazoa; phylum Cnidaria; class Anthozoa; order Malacalcyonacea; family Plexauridae; genus Paramuricea; species Paramuricea clavata. The sequence goes on along the minus strand of CACRXK020001939.1, from coordinate 24,468 downwards.
AAAAAAAGGTCCAACTACGATCCTTCCGCTCCTGTCAGAATGAGTACACTGTAAGTGTAAATGTAAATACGGCTTGTGGTACACTTAGATTTTTCTACGCTTTTCAGTTTTTACTTTTTTATTTAACACGTCCTATATAAAACACCTGAAATGGACTGTAAAAAACCGGTCGTCCACTAAAGTGTGACTTAAGCATGCTATGCAATTGATATACGGTAAAAAAATCAAATTTGTTGCCCAACTAACATCAGCATGTATTTGACTAAGAAGTAAGAACCTTATCCATCAATTGCATGGCTCCAAAAACCCCCATCGAATTAAAACCACTCTATAATGCTAACTAAACAAAGTTCGACACTTCATTAATATAGTTTTTAACGAATCAATGCTTGAATCATTTTCAGCCGTTCATCTTTATTAGTACCAAAAATCTGAACTTATAGTCTATCATAGCTTTGCCCTGGCAAATTTGCAGCCTTCAAAACATGATATATTTTGAACAAGTATTATTACAAAACTCAAAAGTGACATTAACTGTCACAATTAATTATAACACCTGTTTTTGTCCAATAATTTGTCAGGTTGTGATCCACGGTTGGGCACACTGCAGTGGAATTTTAACCTAACACGTGCGTAGTGTTAACCAAAATTGCTATCTTTCATTCTTTTAAAGATATTTCCCGTATGTTAACGTGAGAGAAACGATTTCTTGACTTTTCAGGTAATGTGATTTTCATTTCGATTATTTCACCTGAAAGAAGACTGAACAAAGGCAACCGAACAAAGGCAACCGAACAAACGCATCTGTCATTTCAAGGACGACAGGTTCTTTTTGACAGATTTTTACTAGCCTGTATATTTTTTATAGGATTCTTGGTAAGATAATCACTGGGAAATTTACAGACCGTTTACATAACAACTGAACCAAAGAGAGTGGCCTATACCCATGACATTTTTTACGTTATATATTTACCTTTTAGAAATACTGTCAAACCCAACTCGGCAATATATTGGACAGTTTGTGTTCCGAGTGTTGATAAAACATGCTAGCAAAGAATGCATCTAATTCTGTCCATAAAGATCAACCCAACTGATTCAAAAAAGGAATTGTGTTGCTGTGATGAAAACCTGGAATCTGTATATTTTCCACATATTCCTCTACCAAATAGCAGGTAAAACATAAGACCCAAATCTTCTTATAGAGTTGGCGTTCAGGGGTTTGTTGTTCAAAAGCCAATTAGCTTGTTTAACTCTAGATTAATCTAAAATTTAAAACAAACTTTCCAACAACTTGTTTATAAATTTTGAAATATTTCTTCATAGATATTGTCTGGATTACTAGACGTTTTTCTTCTCTGAAGTTTTGAAATAAACGGACGTGCAGAAATACCTAAACTAAAACATCAGGTTAAATTTTAACCGAGGGTTAGCACTATTCCAGCTTTGAATAACCGGTCCTGCAGCAACTCAAGAGGGTGCATCACAGCGTTCTTAAGTAAATTTTTTACTTAAAAGTGACTCAATTTTTCGTGTTTTTCATTGAGTTTCTCATCCCGTGCTCGGCAACTACTTATTGCAATCACGAATCCAGCTATTTTTCTTCCTTCAAATATAAAGGTTATCCTGAACACTGTAAATTTTGTTGTGAGAACCTCTTTAGCTCGCCTTTTCAGGTACATATGCATTTTGCCTTGTCACGCTTTTGCTGTTTATTTAGAATACCTAAGTTCTCCTATCAAAGACGTCAAGGCTGATTGTAGACTATTAGCTGCTATATTGGGCTACAGAAAAGGTAAATAATAAACTAGAAATAATATTATATGAGACAGTGTTTCCAGTTTGTCCCTATCCCAAACGCCGCAGGTTTTTCCTCCTGTAGTAATAAACACTGGACCAACGAGAGTTAGTCCTTACTGCATGGGCATGTTGAGGAACAGATCTAGCTAGAACTGATAAAACTTTCCAGTACAAATAAAGATAATTCAGTTTTAGTGCAATTTGCTAAGTGTAAATGAATAGCAGGACCAGCATCCGTCAGCTTTTGTTTTGTATTCACAGAGGACATTGGTTTTATCAGTGAAGTCATCAGAGTTCACAATAAGTACCGTAAGATCCATGGATGTCGGGACTTATCCCAATGTGCTCGGTTACGGCAGCAAGCTGGTATGTACGCGCAAGAGCTGGCGAATCAAGGAGTCCGGGAACTACAGAATAATCCAAAGTTGGAATTTGGAATCGGTGAAAATATTTACATCTCGTGTGGAAATGAAGTCAGTGGAGAGGAGGCTGTGAATCATTGGTAAGAAGGATTTTTATTACACCTCAGATGTGTGCCCTGGAAAAACTAGGAAACGTTCTTCCCCACAAGTTCTGAAACAAATTTTGTTTCCCTGATATGATTTTTGTTGCAGAAACAATGTTTCCTGGTTTAACCACCTTCGAAAACATGGCTATGAAACAATGTTCTCTGGTTTATCCACTGGGAAACATGGCTAGGAAACAATGTATAAATGCACAAAACTCAAATGCGTTATTTCTTATAGGTACAACGAGGCGTGTAATTATTTTACCAGCAAGAAATCGTACAACGAGTACAAACATTTTGCGCAAGTTGTGTGGAAAGCGACGTATCTCATCGGAGTAGGCCGGCGAACGAGTACTAAGTCGGGACAGAAGTGTACATACGTGGTGACTCGATACAGACCAGGAGCAGAGCAGGGTCCTGCTGAATCTGCTAATATCCCGAAAGGCAACTTTGATTCTAGTATTTGTTCAGGTAATAGTGGGGGAACTGGCGCCAACATACAGGCATCTGGGGGCTTCGCATCTCAAACAGGCGGCAGAGGTACTTCTGAGTCTGCAACGAATTCCGGGCAATCGATGCAAGGAAGGCCTGCGCAAGGAAATGCAGTTCCACAGCCTTCTGAATCAGCCCAGCTTGCAGGATCATCTAATGCAGGTTCTCCAGCAAGAGGTGCTTCTAACAGCGCACAAAGTACTCAGTCGATGCCTGCAGCAGGGAAGCCAGTAAGTCAGTCTGAATCTAGTCAACCCGCAAGATTGCCTACCAATAGTCAACCTGCAGGGTACTCTACACCTGCAGGATCTATGGGGACTGAAACTAGTGAAGGAGGTGGTGTGGTAGGAAATAATGGGATAACAGAGAGTAATAGTGTACCTAGTGTCACACCCACCAGTGTGCCGGGAACTGGAGATCGCGAGAGAGCAAGCAACCCCGAAAACTCGCATATTTCACCTTTGATTGAACAACAGGAAACAGGATCACAAGGATCGCAGGGTACTGGAGGACAACAGGTTTCACCAACATCTACACCCTACTGTCCCCCTTGTCCTGGTACTGACATACAAACAGAAAGTTTTGAAACTTCTGGAGGTGCGGAACGCTTACCTGAGTCAGGTAATAACCCAAGATCTGACAGAGAAGAGGAACAGTCTTCATCCAACTCTAATCCTGATCAACTGGCTAGTTCTACTAATTCAGGTAATCCTTCTGATCAAACTAATCCTGCCAATCCGGATAAACCTGCTGAACAAGTTGATTCTGTTGATTCTACTAATCCAGGTAAACCTGTTGATCAAACTAATACCGCCAATCCGGATAAACCTGCTGAACAAGTTAATTCTGGTAAGACTGTCGAACCAGTTAATCCTGTTGATAAAGCAAATCCTGATGAACAAGGTAAACCAGCTGAACAAACTAATCCTGCCAAACCTGATAATCCTGTTGTGTCATCTGGTAGTGAAAAACAGTGCCCTGCATGTTCGTGTCCAAAGAAGCAAGGAAGTGAAAACCCTCAAGGTTCGAAAGGGAGCCAGCAACAAACTAGTGAAGGAAGTAAAAGTTCCCCAGGTGGTAATGAGGTATCACACGGGCAACCTAGTGGTAAAGAAGTATCACAAGGGCAATCAAGTGAAAGTAATAACACACCTACAAACGAGGTTAAACCGAGTAGCGAAGGAAGACCTGGTGGAAACGTAGCCTCATCTGAATCAGCAGGTGTTTCTGGCAAAACAACTCTCAGTGAGAACCCGCCCGCAAGTCAAGGCGGTCGAGAGGGCGGTGAGGGTAAACCAGCGTCACAAGGTGCTATCGAGGGTAACACTGGAAGTGGTACCAGTGAACCGAGCGTAAATCAACCCACAAGAGAAAACCAATCTGCTGAAACTGGGAATCCTAGTAGACCTAGTGAAGGAACAGGGGTGACGTCAGGTGGCAGTGAAGGAACGATAGGAATATCATCAGAAGGCACTGGAGGGTCGCAGGGATCGTCATCAGGTGGCTCCGAGGGATCACAAGGGACTGAAAATACTGAGACGACAGAAGGATCAAGAACAGGTTCTGAAGGTACTGGAGACACTGGAGACAAGGGGACGGGAGGTGTTGAGGGAGGACAAACAGAAGCAACACAGGGTGCGGGTGGACAAGGAGGTGGGGTATCTGGTGGTATACCTGAAGGTGGTGCTTTCATTGAAAGTAAGTTTATGATGACTATGAGAGTTTAGTGGTCAGCTACCTCTGTTTGAGCAATAAAACATATTCTTGTTCCCTTTAGATCTCGATGTATTTCAACAGAGCGCTCTTGAGGCACACAACAAGTATCGACAGTTCCATAATTCTCCTCCGCTAGTACAAAACAGTGAAATGTCCTCTCAAGCTACGGAATTTGCTCAAAAGCTGGCCAAATCAAGCATCAATGATGCCGAGCATTCGCAAAAATCATCCAGAGAAAACCAAGGAGAGAATGTATATGTCGGCTGTCAGACTAATCCATCCGGAGCTGACGTCACTAAAGAATGGTAAGATTTTTCTTTAAACAAAGCTTTCGTTGGTAGCGATGCACCTATCTGAAAAATACAAGGAACTGAATTTCTCCTTGTATTTTTCAGGTAGTTGCATCTCTACCAACGAAAGCTTTATGTTTGTGATGTTACTCTGAGTGTATATCCACACCGGGCAGGCTTGAAAAATATGCCTGGCCACGGTGGGAATTATTATAATTTATTGGCACTACCTTGATGTTCGTCCAGACGTATTATTCACAGGCCCATTCACCTCTAGCATAAATCACATCGGGGCATTGTTTTCACATTTCTTTTATTTTTAAGGTATAAAGAATTATGCAACTATGATTACAATAAGCAGGCCAAAATTGATGCAAAGGAACCGATCGGTCATTTCACTCAAGTCATTTGGAAATCAAGTACGGAATTTGGCATCGGTAGAGCATATGGTTCTGACCAAAATTGCGTGTATATAGTGGCCCGGTATAAACCTGCTGGGAATGTTCTTGGCTCAGAGTCTGCTAATATTGCACGCGGCACAATGGACGGTGAGTACTGTGGTAGTGAGTTTATGGCAATTAATAAGCCAGAAAATGGGAAGAAAGAAGGTTTGTCGCCTGGAGGTCAGCCAGATGGTGCCAGCAAGGTGGAAACAGAACAGCCTAACCAAAATACCAACGAAGGTAGCCAACAAGAATCTAGCAACGCCAGTGAGGGCAAGGAACAAAATACTAATGAAGCAAATCCATCCGAAGGCAACAATGTCAGTCAGGGAAACCAACAAAATAGTGAAAATTCTAACACTGGTGAATCAAACCAATCTGAAACTAGCACTAATGAAAGTAACCAACAAAATACCAATACTGGAGAAACAAACCTACCAGAAAGTACCAGCAACGGTAGCGAAGGAGGTCGACAACAGACTGAAGGAAGAAATGAACAAGCACGAACGAACACCTCTTCTGAAAGAGATGGTAGCAAACGCATTCCATTCCTGCCAGGTTACTTGCAAAAATCAGCGTTAGAAAACACTAATAAACGCTACAGAGGACTTAGAACAGAATAAATGGAACTAGTGAAGGCTTATTGTATTATATATACACTATTTATTATATGTTGTTTTTAAAATATTTTCTAACTGCAATTCTTTAGAATCGATTGAAGTGTACGACCCTTATAAGAACACAAATTGGACTATGGGACGCAAATTAAATGGATTGTTTTAAAGAACGGGGCACTTTTATAAAGCTCCAACTGTTTTATGGAAGGTGTTGTATGGCCATGTATATTTGTCATAAAAATAATATATATCTCATTTCTATGATATTTGTACATAAATGCAAAAACCGCAGTTGAATCGCGACGGATTGCCTTTGCGTCGTTGCATCTTCTGTAACATGAGCCATTACAACTAGTGTTACATAACGTTTCGGCATGATGTAAACATGGCTGCGAGAAAAGTTCTTGTTGGTGAGTGAATTTTCTTCATATTTTGTATTTTGTGCAATCGTTGTACAGTACATAGGTGAGAATAATGAAAATTTGTTTGATATTTGTATGATGTTTGCTATCATGCAAACCAGGGGTGTTGTGCAGGAATTTTATCTCAAATTTTCAATCACATGTGAGAAGAGTGCTTGCAATTTCACTCCACCAAATACCGACAGTTTTCTTGAGGTAGCCTGCCAGCCTGCTTTATCTGACCTCTGGAGAGGCTACCAAAGGGTAGCTCAATTTAATCTAGGTCTTTGGACTTGGCCTTCTCATGTTGAAAAAGGCAGTGTTTATATTCCAAATGTGACGTCATTTCTGGGCATGTACATGAAAAATTACCTGGGGCCTACCCTAAGCAGAACTGGGGCCATTTGTTTACTCTAATCAAGGACATCAAGCTTTGAACAATCTGGCTATATTTCTTGTAGGTGGTGGGAGTGGTTTCATTGGTCGTGCCCTCTGCAAGTCACTCAAGAAATGTGGCTATGAAGCGATCTTGTTATCAAGAACACCTGGACATTCCAAAATAACCTGGGTAACTTGACAACCAACCTAGTTTTGTTGCCGATAAGGTGGCCTAAATGGCATTAGTCAAACACCTTAATATTTTTCCCTAGAGTGATTTGAAAAAGAATGGTGAATTACCAGAATGTGATGCAGTTATCAATCTCGCTGGAGAAAATATTGCTAATCCAATGAGAAGGTTAGATTTGGTTGTTTAATTTGCATTTCAATTTTAAGTGTCTGATCCATGCGACCATTATTGCATTGGCTAACTTGTTGCATTTTGTAATTCCATAGATGGAATGAAAGTTTCAAGGCAGAATTGATTGAAAGTCGGATTGGGACAAATAAAATTTTGACAGAGTTGATAAAAAAGGCAGCTAAACCACCACAAGTTTGGATCTCATCATCTGCAATCGGTATGAATAGACCTTTTTAAAAGGTCTGCCTTATTGTGATGTAGTTTGTGGATAAATATGATCATTTGGCCAATCAGGGAAGCCAAATGGCTGTGCAGGGTTTTCCTTTATCCGCAAACTACCATATGTCATAAGGCAGACTTTCTAAAAAGGTCTGTTGTATAGAGCAGACCAATATTAATATACCATCAGCAAAATTATATATAGAGCAGGACAGAGTAGAATGGAATAGCATAGGAATAGCATAGGAATACATTGATTGTTATAAAATTCTATTTTATTTACAAAACAGGTTACTACCCAACAAGTGAAACAGCAGAATACACAGAGGATACACCTCCTGAACCAGAAAATAATTTTTTTGCCAAAATTTGTTGTGACTGGGAACAGTCAGCCATTCTGCCATCAGATCATCCATCTCGGCATGTCACTCTCAGGATTGGTTTGGTTCTTGGCCGTGATGGTGGTGCCATAAAATCCATGATTTGGCCATTTTGGTTTGGCGTTGGAGGTATGGAAGCATGCAAACTTTATAAAAATAATAAAGTAGGGCACATTGGAGCACAATGCAACTTTAACCCTTCAAGTGGCAATGCACCCGGATGCACCATACTTTATTATTTTACTCTGTCAATTTTACTTGTCAGTGGGAGAGTGCTGCCACTCTATGGGTTAATTAAAAGCCTCAATGCCTAATCATTTCTGATTTCAGGGGTTGTTGGCAATGGCAAGCAAATTATGTCATGGATTCACCTTGCAGACATTGTAGGGATAATCATACATGCTTTGGAGAATGACAATGTCCAAGGCATTCTGAACGCAACTGCTCCGCAACCTGTTTCAAATTCTGAATTCACAACAACATTTGCCAGTGCACTGTGGCGACCAGCATTCATTCCGGTACCAGCGTTCGCTGTGAACATGATCTTTGGACAGGAAAGAGGAATTATGCTGCTTGAGGGACAAAAAGTTATTCCTAAGAGGACATTGGAATCAGGCTACAGTTTCCTGTTTCCAGATATCGAGTCATGTTTGTTAGATATTGTGAAGTGACATTGTGTATATAAAATGTTCTAAAGTAAAGATTCACTTTATTATTTCACTCTGTCTAATGCCAGATGATTTTACTCATCTAGGAGAGAGCACTGGTGCTCAATGGATTAAATATGTACTTGTATGTTTCTGATGCTATACACAAGAAAGAGTTTATAGCAATTTGAAAGCACCTCAAAGTGTGTAACAAACTCAGCTAGTGCTTCCTTAGCCTATGTCATAGATCCTATCTCTGAGGAATTGAGATAGGGTCTACGACATAGGCCAGCACTTCCTTTTCTAACATGCTTTTTGGCATTTCAAAGACTGATAGCAAATTCATTCTTATGTATGGTGAAGTTTACAAACATTACACTGAGCACTCACAGGTTTATGAATTTATTGTTTCTTTGAACTATCTGACCACATTGGCAAAAGATCACTTTCGGGATAGCCATGTATAAGTAACAACAGAACCACCATGACTAATAATGGCAGTACAGCATAAAGCACAAGCTTTTTGCTTGACCCTTGATGAAAGCTAATAAATATCCTATCTTGAGTACATTGCTTAAATCTGTCACAAAATTCTATCAAAATGTATGTACGCTTTGGAACCTTTGGTGATGGCAAAGTTACCAAATAAACTCCTGGTTTATCATACTTGCTAATGTGATGTGTAACTCCCGTCTCTGTAGCGTAACTAATGACAACTCTGGATTCCCAATTATGTCCTTTAACGAGGCTACCATAAATTTCAAATTCCACATCAAAACTTGCAGTTGTGACCGTGTGTAGTTCATTGGTAGTTTTAGTGAACACAATTCCAAACTTGTCTCGGACATTACTCTTGTTTGTGTCTAAATTGGAAAATGACAAGATGGCTCCATCTGAGGTTGAAACAATGAAAGCCATATTTTCCCAGTCATAAATGACGGGCGTGTATGATATTTCGTCTGTTGGAATAACTTCGAGACATTGGGTGTTTCCACCAAGAATATTTAAATTTCCTCCTGACATGATGTACATATCGACCAAGTTATCAGGTTGGGTCTGAAGCAAGACGTGCGAGTGAATCTCATTACCTAATGAGACCGGCCACTTTGGCAAGACTTGACCAGTTTCACTGTCTAGAACCCATATATAACCATCGTTAGTTGCAATAACGACTTCTACTTTATTATCGTTGTCAATATCGTACAATTGCGCACCTGCGGTTACAGTTCCAGAGACGATGGCCTCCCATATTAGTTTCTCTTTACTGTAACACATTACATTTGCACTCTTGTCAACAGCAATAACCTCCAAATGTCCATCATCATTCACATCACCAACTGCAATTTTACCAGCAATGGAGTCTGATAAATCAAACGACCAAGGATACTGTCCATCCTTGTTCCAAACATGTATCCTACCTGATGCGCTACCGAATATGACTTCATCACTGCCATAGTTACCGTCTAAGTCAATAACCGTAGGTGAGGATAACAGGTAGCTAGGTAAGCTACTGGATTTCATTGTTAACTCGAAGGTTGTATTATATATTATTTCCCTCGTCCGAAGGTCAACAACTATTAAACCGCTAGCCTGGTAAAAGTCAAGATTAGATTTGTCTAAAGTTAAGTTTAATAGCAGCCGTTGTTCGTTTGATTTAACTTCGTTATCAAAATAATAATTAACTGGTATAATCAGGTCACTGTTTATGCCATCGCCGCTAAAATCACCAATGACAGGAGTTGATAAAATATGGGTATCGAGCACTACAAACGATTTAAACTTTACGTCATGATGCTCATTATAATCATCCGCAGTAATGAACCTTGTATTTTTCTCAGGGCTTAAGTCATATTCTGAATGTTTTGTTGTATGTATGTTCAAAACATACCATTCACGTTTGACCATTAGCCAAGGCAGGGGGGTGGTGTATCTTGCCAACACTGTCCCATTTTGTGATAGAAACATAATTTTGCCATTGTCTGTTGTAAGCAAAATATCCATCGAACCATCTTGGTTAATATCATATAACAAAGGACCTGAGTAGAAAGACTCTTCAGGAAAATGCACAGGCCATTGTGAGCCCTCTTCTCCGGTAGCTGGGTCAATAACACTTCCACTTCCATCAAGAGTAGTGACAACTAAACCATGCTTGTCGTTTTTGTTTAGTTTTGCAAGCAGAGGCAGCGAAACCACTGCTGAATCGCTTATACTAACTGTCCAGTTTAATTTCAGTTCCTTGTGGCAGGATTTGGTGAATGTATGTTGTAAAATTGGCACAAAAATGATTAAAATTTTAGTAAAATACATGCACAACATGTTAGTTTTGTTTGTCATATTTTACGCCGACTGCTAGCCAGCGGCTCTCACAATCAAATTTAAGAATTCCTTAGATTTGCCTAAAAAATTCTCAAAATTTCCTCAGATTTCCGTAAAATTCCCTAGACAAACATAACATAGTAACATGAAGTATTTCCTTAATTTATACAAAAAATATTAAGAATAATGATGTGTTTAATGTTTTAAACATGAGCGGTTTCAATCTCACGTTTTATGACAGTATTGCTGCTAGCCTATACTAGTATAGTCAATAACAGCAAAGTTAACTAAAGAGTAAAGTTACATTCCTTCACAGTTCATCCATCACTTAATTTTTTAAGGATTCTAAATTGATATTGTTATCATTGCGTAATGTAGAGTAAATAGTTCATTTTGAACCTTGGCACTGCTATTTTGATACTAGAGTGATTAGTGAAATGACTGCAAGGTTTCGTTGGCATTAAAATATATATTATATAGCTCAAAACATGTGTCAGTGAATAACCTGTTTATTAGCACGTGGCGTACAGTACTCGCAAATCAAATTATATTGTGTATTCATGAT
>CACRXK020001939.1:0-13318 GCA_902702795.2 Paramuricea clavata | reverse complement strand
CCCGCACACGAGAGCTATCTCCTTACGCCAACAGTCACGAATGACATTTTGCTAAGCACATAGCTCTAGTGTGCGCCGGCCTTTATGTACAGGGCTCTCACAATCAAATTTAAGAATTCCTTAGATTTGCCTAAAAAATTCTCAAAATTTCCTCAGATTTCCGTAAAATTCCCTAGACAAACATAACATAGTAACATGAAGTATTTCCTTAATTTATACAAAAAATATTAAGAATAATGATGTGTTTAATGTTTTAAACATGAGCGGTTTCAATCTCACGTTTTATGACAGTATTGCTGCTAGCCTATACTAGTACACTCTTAAAACACTCTGGTTAAATTCAACCAGGAACTGGATCAATAAACTACCTAGCACATTCCTGGTTAAATTAACTGATTTCCTGGTTAAAAATTATTGATTCAACAAAAATCTGGCCATACTTCTTTGGACTTTTAACCAGGAAAATGGTTTAATTTTTTTAACCAGGATTGTGTAGGTGGATTTTTAACCCCATCCTGGTTGAATTAACCCAAATTTAACCAGAGTGTTTTTAGAGTGTATAGTCAATAACAGCAAAGTTAACTAAAGAGTAAAGTTACATTCCTTCACAGTTCATCCATCACTTAATTTTTTAAGGATTCTAAATTGATATTGTTATCATTGCGTAATGTAGAGTAAATAATTCATTTTGAACCTTGGCACTGCTATTTTGATACTAGAGTGATTAGTGAAATGACTGCAAGGTTTCGTTGGCATTAAAATATATATTATATAGCTCAAAACATGTGTCAGTGTATAACCTGTTTATTAGCACGTGGCGTACAGTACTCGCAAATCAAATTATATTGTGTATTCATGATAGTCATGAATCAGCTGAATGTTTGTCACTTATCATTTTCAACACAAGTTGAACCAAATGTGCACAAAACCAGGCAAAAACAATTGAAACATAAGTTCCATGTACTTCCATCTAGCTTGACCAATATTTCAAAAAATTCCCCAAAAATTTCCCCAAAAAATGCGATTCCCCAGATCGCTCCCCAAAAATCCGCCAATTTCCCCGTTTTGGGGAAATTTCCCCAAAAGTGAGAGCCCTGTTTATGTATAAATGTAGGAAGTTGATGAGGCGTGGTTAGCACCATATTATAACGTGGGAATAATACGCTCGATATAGTCCTAACAAACCTTAGCATTTATTACGACAAACCTACCAAATGTGCTCCGTTTGGGTTATCCGATCACGTGACCATTGAGACTAGACCAATTAAACGATCACAAGTTCAAGGAACATCAACAGCATCAATAAAAGTGAGAGACTTGAGACCTAGTTCTCGCTTTGCTGTAAGGAAATATATAGAGATGGTAGACATTCCCACCTTGCTCAACACAGGCCACTCATGTAAAGAAAAAACATCCTTATTCCAAACAATAATTAACAATGGGTTGGATTCAATTATTCCGCTACGTAATAAAACCGTCAGATTAAATGAACCTCCATGGATGAGAAAAACATTGAAAGGTCTAATAAGGAAACGACAAAAAGCCCTCAACAAGAAAAGTGCCACAGGAAAAATGTCGGGCAAAATATTACGAAAATAGCGTTCACCATTTAAAACGGTGTAAACCATCAGCATGGTGGAAAGAGGTTAAGAAGCTTATTGGAATGAATGTAATCGAGGGAACCTCAGATGAAATTGCGAAAGCTTCAAGACCAGGAGATGACCCTTCTAGCTCAGATAAAAGAGATTTAGCCAACGAGATTAATAATGCCTTTTTGGCCCCCATGGCTAGATATGCGCCGTTATCTTCAGTACCTCGTCAACATTTCAACCAACCTGCACAAAGTGATACAGTAATTACTGTAACATCGAATGCTGTTTTTCAAAATCTTCTCAAACTTAGTCCCAAAAAAGCTCATGGTCCGGAAGGCATACCGTTGTGGCCCCCAAACGAAAACGCAGATCTATTAGCTGGCCCGATAGCGGCCATTTTGAACTGTTAATATCGGGAATGTACCCTACCGCCAGTTTGGAAGAAGGCGGACGTAGTTTCAATACCGAAAGAAAAGCCCATCCAGGATATCAATCGTCAGTTACGCTCTCTTCAATACCTTAGATTCTTGCACTTCACTTGGTGGAATTAATATTAGGATGTTAGGGTTTGTAATCCAAGTGAGAATATATACATTTTAAGACCTAACCAGGAACGACTGCGAAAAATGCAGCACAAGGTCCTTGTGCTGCATTTTTCGCAGTCGTTCCTGGTTAGGTCTTAAAATGTATATATTCTCACTTGGATTACAAACCCTAACATCCTAATTTCAATACAGAGGGCCTGATACTCAGGTTAGATTACAGAAGGCCCAGTGTAAGATTAGCGTTGCTAAACTGGTTTTTGTATAATTGCACCTTCTTTAAATAAAGTTTATTATTATTATTATTATTATTATTAGTCGTATTTTGACGGATAAACTCACAATTATTGTATTTTATTATCGTCTTTGGCTGGGATTGTATTTTGATACAATATTTGAACAGGATTCGTAGTCTCCAAGGCCAAACAAATTCAAAGACTTTCAAAGATTTTTTCTGCCTATTTTCAAAGACTTTTCAAAGACCTTTGAGAGCAATCAGCTGTCGAGCACCATCGGCTATAAGCACCATTTTTACTCCGCGGTAATTAGTCCCGTCAAATCACATCTTAAAATGCGTCTTTTCGTCGATATGCAAAAATCTTGCTTCAATCAATTTATTTTATTAGCTAGGAAATCGTATAATCAAATACTCACTAAAGAATTTAAAGACTTTTAAAGACTTTCTTCGCTTTTTCACACAATTCAAAGACTTTTTAAAGACCTTAAAGACCTGCATTCAAATTTAAAGACTTTCAAGGATTTCAAAGACCGCTACGAACCCTGTTAAATAGTGATTTGGTTTTCGCCGGAGTGGCAATAAACAATACAACCAAGATATAACTGTTCTATAATGCATGTCATATTCTTGTTGGTAGAAGTTGGCAACCAAGGTAAATTATAAAACAATCTTTTAATGGTGACCTTGTAACTTGTTTACATGATATGTCTATACTGACAGTCGAAAAGTTATGTGCCTGACAGTAGAAAAGTTATGCGCCTGTGGAGGTTCCGTTGAACTTAGCCTTCAGCATATATAGCCTATATAAGCGTAAACAATTTGGAAGTATAGAAGAAACAGAATAGCATGTTAAAATCTTACCAGTTTAAAGCTTTCAACTGTCTTGGTGACCTAATGGCCTTAATTCAACCTGACTCGTTCTTTCGTTGTTGTTGCACCAACAAAAATACATTACTTCATAAAGAGTGAGTCCAGAGTACAACACAACATGAAAAACACAGTACAATTCGGTGAAAATTTAGCGAAATTGCCAGAAATATTATTTGCCCACACATCACGCAACCGCCATTTTGAAACTGAACTATATACAGTAGGTCACTGAAGCATACTTACAAAATCACCCATAATATCCATAAAATACACTGATATACCTGTGAATGTTAATTTTGTGACACCAGAAGACAGAAAAATAGCATTTTAAAACTCCCTCGGGCTACGCCCGACGGAGCAATAATTGTATTAATTGGTCACAAGAAAGCTTCGGTTGATAGGAAAGCAACTACCTAAAAAATATAAGGATTAAGTTTTCCTTGTATTTTTCAGGTAGCCTCATCCCTGTATCAATCCGACCCGCACAAACTCACCAAGATTGTAGTTGGTAATAGCTGTGCTGATTAAAGAAAATTCTGATGTCTTTAACCAATGAGATCACGTACTGTAGGTTAATTAGATCACAATATTTGAACCGGTTCCTTAATCCAAAAAAGGAAAATTCACAGGTTTAACTTTGGCTACACCTACATCATGCCCAATTGTTTGTGGAAAGCGAGGTAATAATATAAGTGCGTGCGGAAATTCAATTTATTCCCAATACTCTAAGAAAATTCCCCATCAACCCCTTTTCAATGTTGACATGAGTGTGGATAACTCATCATTGTGTCATGTCCACGTCAAATAAAATAGTACAAAATGTAACGTTGATAGGGGGAGGTGGATTTTTAAATTATGAGATGGTACCTGTCGTTCCACAACAATTGGCCATGAATGTAGGCCTAGGTCAGGTATCAATCACAGTTTGTTTACACTAAACACCAAACACCAAACAAAAAGAAAGTTTCCCCTAAATATATCATCATAAGTTCTAAATAAACGATTACCTTATAATCAAACCTAGCACTAATTAGACCTGAATGTTGTGTGAAGAATGGGGTCATTCATTCTTTAAAGAATGACTTAGCCTCCATTGAATACAAAAATACTCAATTTCAAAATTAACAAGAATGACTTTATTTAAATTTCACAACGGCAGTAATGTTTCATCAATGATTTAATAATGGGTGTAACCACCTGTATGCACGCTTCTCGATCACCTCACGGTATCGTCTCACCCGCTATTGAGACATGGACTTCCATTCCTCCTGCAACAATTGAGCCAAGTCAGCCAGAGTGCTGTATTCTTCGAACCGACGACAGACAGATCGCTTTTGCTGGTCCCAAAGACGCTCAATTGGGTTGAGATCTGGCGAATTCCCAGACCACATCATTCTCTTTCTGAGGAGATGACGTTATCAAGGAGTGTGGTCAGTTACACCCATTATTAAATCATTGATGAAACAATTTAAATAAAGTCATTCTTGTTAATTTTGAAATTGGGCATTTTTGTATTCAGTGGAAGTCATTCTTTAAAGCACAAATGACCCCATTCTTCAAACTACTATAGATCTAATTCGTGCTGAGGTGTGATTATCAGGTAATCATTTATTTAGAACTTATGATAAATATACTTAGGGGGGAACTTCCTTTTGTGCGGTGTTTAGAAAGATGCACACTAGGCCCATGACTTGCCAAGCCTTGTAGTGTAATCATGGTTTTATACACCCCCATAAATGACAGTTGAGAAGTTCAAACATTCACTTGCGACAGTAATCATGTCAACATATTTTCGCATAAGAATTATGCATAAGATCAGTTTCTAAAAGCCCTTGAATGCTCGCCGATTTACTAAGTAAACACTGCATGTGTAACCAACCTGTAAATAATAATGACTTCATTACACCTGGAAAAATCTACAGTACAGTAGTTGTGCGTTAATTTAAGCAAAAAAAAGCTATATGTTCAGCAACAAGAGTGGCAACATGTTGCCAATGTAAATCCGGCTTAATAGCACCCCAGTATTTCGCTACTGCATAAAGGAAATAAAAAATATTGTTGCACCAGTTCAATAGTTTCATGCATGAACTACATTACAAAAACCTTTAGCACTCCCGGCTATCTACAGTAAAGAGAAGTACTGTAGTATTCTGTACACTAGTTCAATTAATATTTATCAATCTGCAAGAACACCACATTTCTTCAATGGAAGTTTCATTCTATTTGGTTTCAAGAGACTCTATCCATAAAATCAATATTACATAATTCTTGTATGTTGTTCCATATCAATAATAACAATATCCTACTTTTGTCTTGCTCTCTTTCTGTCAAGTAGTGTTTCTAAATACCATTTCTTTAACCGGTCTCCATCTCACAGTAGTTTACATAAATGATTTGAGGCTCATTACTTTTGGAACTACATAATTAATGGAAGATAAAAAACTATTAAAACTAGTTAATAACTGCAAATTGTGCAATGTTTTAGGCACATTTGAATAGGCATGCATGTGGAATATATATATATATATATATATATATATATATATATATATATATATATATATATATATATATATATATATATATATATATATATATATATATACAGTATATACTGTTTTTTATATCTTGTTATATTTTTTACCTCTTGGTCATCCATTCAGTACAGTAGGTACTACAAAAAATTGTACCCATTCCCTTCCCTCCCCATGCATGTAAAGAATATATTAAATGAGTTCATTTAAATAATAGACATATGCAAAGATCCATACATACTAAATGGATGACCCCTAGAAATACACCTTTAATGGGTGTTGGAGTGGCTGTGTGAGAATTTTATACTTGGCTGCTTTCAACATTGAACTGTGGGAGAGATTGGGTTTTGATATGCTTTCTAGTTATGTTGCATGTTTTCTATTGTTACAGCATTTTTTTGTGTCATGTTTTTATTGATGCATGGTGTGCGATTTGCTTTGGAATTGACATCCAACGTTGCTTGGATAGCATGGGAAAATGAAGAACCTGGGAACCTACAGTAGTTCCCAGAATTTTTTTTGAGTTGAGAGTTTCGCAGAAAATTTTCCAGAAAATATTTCAACATTTTGAGATAGCTCTGTTTACTCAACTTACAAGTTACAACTATTCTACTTTATTTACACTGTACACGCTAACATTAGCAGCCTTTTAAATATTTGACAGAAATTAATTCTTTTACCCACCCCTGCCATCAAAATGAGGTAAAATGGTAAATATATGCTCTGCAAAGTCTCCAATAAAATGCAAATCAAATAGTAAACAAATAAAAGTGATGGAACAAATAAGATGATAGGACACTTGGTTAAGCGTTAGATCCTTACTAAGTTACTAGTTGGTCATAACTCATAACTGTGGTATATAACAGACAACTATTGCGATGTACGAGCATACGAAAACCAGCCTAAAGCCTATTATTACTAAAGTACAAATAATACAATAATTATGCATTTGTTTTGTTATTTTTGTAATTGTAACATTGCAAATTTTGCAGAAAATTTCTAGCCTTCGACCCAGGTTCCCAGAAAGAAAAGATTTTCCACCCCTGGGTGTCAAAGAAAAAACAATAAAACATCCCACACTACTTGATCAGTTTAGATAAAATTTAATCTGTATGCATCTATCACTAAAAATGCAAAGAGCACTGGAGATCACAATTTTCAAGGCATACTGTAGCATGCTTACATTTTGCTAAGATTTTTTGTTTGCTCAGAAAATTTCCAGTCAGAATATTGCTAGTTTTCTCAGCTTTCTTGCTTTCATAAATGATCTTAGATGGCTTTACAATAACTAGATGATGTAGCAGATCTTGCCGACTGAAACAACTTGTGCTGACAGAGGTAGTGTATTAACAATATTGGATGGACTGACCTTGGAATTCAGGTCAGCAATAGGCAAATACCAACCTAGGTCAGCAATTTTTGCCAACCAATAAGTGCTTTTCTGATATGATTTGAGAGCAAAATATTCTTGCCTTTGCATTGCCTAATTTTTAAACAATAAATGCATTTCAATGACAATGAAATGGGTGACAAAGTTCAAGTTGCCATGAAAAATGGGCCAGAATTAAAACATTGGATGTTAAACCGTTACCCCGCCAACCCTTTGGATGTCCTAATACACTACAGGCTTTTAGCTAGGGTCTGAAGCAGGCGTCCAATTTTGAAATATGATACATCTACAGTAAGGGGGGGGGTTGAGAAAATTAACATTCCTCTGGAAAACCTTTGAATTTATGTTACTTCATGTCAGTATCTGTTCCAAGCTCATCTGAAATTTCAAACACACTTGGCTTTGTGAGTTTGTGCCGCTACACTTCTTTACTTAACTACGACATTTTCATTCAGCCAGGTAAACCATCAAATTGTCAAATGCATAATAATAATGAGAATTGAAGCTATTTTGTTTCAGATATATTATACTTAGGGAAACCATTGAAAATAATTTCCCTTTTCCCCCAGAATTTGGGTGTCCAAAGGCATCCATTTTTTGTTCTAAGGACGTCCCAGGATGCCCTTCTGGCTAAAAGCCAGACACTAACTATTATCAGAAACAAAATTTTTCTCCTCTCCCTAGGCAGTTGCAATATTGAAAAAAATCGATATATCGATATCGAAAAAAAATATCGACTATATCGAATTATGCAAATGAGAAAACGTAATTTAGTCAACTTGCATGTTTTCACATCACAAACAGCTAAAAAGAAGTGCATGAAACCAGTCATGGTACATCCCAAAGATTTATTCGTTTATGAAAGTTTAAAGATATATTTACAAGCCTAATCATTTCACAGTACGATTGTTTACTGTATTAACAAATAGTGAGTTTGAATGAGCTGTGTTATTTTGATACCTTGTTTTTAAACCTGCGTCGATATGTGTCATAAACATTATTATACAAATTATTGCGAATTCCATGTTTATCACAAAACTATTGTTTTCAAGCATTCAATGCCGCTGCTTGGTGATCTTCAGCATTCACAGTGGTGGGTTCAGAAAAAAACGTTTGGTGTCCCAATTCGAATATGGACATGCCCCCTTAAGAAATGTCAGTAATATTACTACAGGAACAATTAGTTTAAAATGCTAATTTGCTCACCTATTCCCGACCTACTTTTGTTTCAAGTTTGCCGACCCGATTTTTTGACTAATGCTAAGGCACAAATACAGACATTACAGAAGGCTGGCTTTTTGCTTTTGCAAATGTATGATTTTGGCATAACTCAAACTGTTGCAATGCTGTCGTCATGTTCCCAGCCAGTGCACTTACGAGAGGCATTCACCCCCCTGAAACTATTCAAAAGGATGGACGTTCAGGGGATGGGGGGCTTGAATGCCTCTCGCAAGCACATTTGCTAGGAACATAGCGTGGTTGTTATGGTTTTTTGGCTGAGTCAGCCTTCTTTAAGATTCTATTCTGTGTCCAAGGTCTGCTGGCAACCCCAACAGCCCACCCACCACCTCAGACAGTCCTTTTACTATGGCTCTGTACCTCTGCCTACAGGTCAAGAATTTTGTACTACACTACACGTATATATACCGACTAAATACAATGCGGAGATCGAAACATTTTAATACAAAGCGTACGTTGACGTACCCAGTTTGAGCAGTAACACATAGCCAACAAAGAAATATACGGAATGCCACACATTTTGCCTTGCCAATTTCTTTTCTTCTGTCACATTTGCAGATTTTGAACTTTCTCCCGTTCCTGGCATGCGATACATAATGCTTTTCACAGTAAATCAAAGACTTTTGTAATTTTTTAAGTCTTTCTCAATAGTCGTTCTTGATTTGAAGTTGAAACTTGAAATATTTGGATTTTGGAAACAACCTATATGCACGCAATACTTTATGTAAGCATCGTTAATAATAGAACAAACTGATCTTCATATAGAACTGAATCCAGTTCGGTGGCACCTCGCGCCGGCAACGCAACGCCCAAACGCCGTGTCAAATTTCACGGCGGGAGAGATGGACTAGTAATTCGAATTCCGTGGACTAGTTAACACCTTCGTTCACCATACTTACCAATCTCGTTCCCTGAGCCTGCGATCCTCGGGAAGGAACGCGAGGCTCTGGGATAATCCGTTGCCGGAAGCCAGGAATTCTGGCTAAGATTGAACTACGCATTCCATTTCAACGGCCAATCAGATTCCTCCCTGAAACGGATTATCCCAGAGCCTCGCGTTCCTTCCCGAGGATCGCAGGCTCGGGGAACGAGATTGCATACTTACCCGTTTGGATTTTGAGGTGATCGAGGGGTGGCCTGGGACGACTACTGGCATTACTGTTACTTGGACTCGGGTTAAGATCCATGCCAGTAGTATCTTGAGCAGACTACCCCCGCAGGGCCAACACCTTCATACCAATTAACAATTGGTGGAAATATAAAGAACAGGAGAGAAAAAAAACTTTGTTCCTGATACGTTTTCTACGCTTCCAACGCACAATGATTACTAACATAGGCGTACGCGGCGGGGGGGCGGGGGGGGCGGTAGCCCCCCCCAGTTTTTTGGGCAGTTGGGCAATATCCCAGTTTTTTGGGCAATATTCGATCAACAGTCGGGCAATTTTGGTTTGCAAATGGGACAAATTCTGTCAATTTTGTCTAAAATTAAGTAAATTTTTTGATTTTTGGAAAATTTGTGTTATGTTCCGAAAAATATTGGTTGTCCGGAAAATTTTTTTGACCCCTAAAATGGTATACTGACCGAAATTTTTTTGGCGACGGGGTGGGGGGAGGTCGCCAAAATAATTTTTCCGGAAAAAATTTCTGGACATTTTTTGGGCAATGTGGAATTTTTTGGGCAAAAAAGCTACCGCCCCCCCAGAATTTAGCGGCCCCGTACGCCTATGACTAATACCACCAATGCGCGGCCAAGCCCTTATTACACACTCGCCCGGCCCCCTTTTTGGTCACATGATGTGCTGACGTAACGAGGCTTGGTTCCCTAGCTCTTAACCTTTGTTATTGCCTAACTTCATTATACATAGTCGAATGCCGTGGACTAGTAAAAGATATGGTTCGCGAAATCAGTTCATTGCTAAAAGCCCTAAAACGTTACAAAATCACACACCCGTTTAATTAAACACATATTAGGATCGCTAGACAGTTTATTGACAACATAATAATTTTGTTTCTATCGATCACATCACAGTGATCAAAATTTTAAATTACTTGTGTCGAAAATTAAGAGCGCTAAATATTGGCAAGATTAGGCTCGATTTGTAAAACTCTGGCTTTGCATTTGTCTTATCAGACGAGAGAAAAATCACACGTGTAACCATTAAAATCGATGTCGGGGTGAAAGCGGGATATCTTCATCTAGTAGGGCGGATAGGCGCGCAATTTCGCAATAATTGTGCAGTTAGTTAAGAAAGCACCATATTGACAGTATGTGTAAACTTTGACACAAGTATGAATAATTATCAGATATGGAGGCATCTGTGGAATTAACGTTGGCTTTTGAATTTCTGACATTTTAATATAAATATAGAACTTTTAAAAGTCCTCAGAAAAAATAAGTTGTAGGGTTGAAACGTACGCAAAAAAACTATCTTTAGAACATTAAAGCAGTTTTTTGATTTGCCAAGTCGTTTTTAAGTTAATCAGTTTCGAAATCGCACAAAATAGATTTAAAAACTAAATAGGTGCAAAGTCTGGCACTATCTCCAAATCGCCTTTTTTTAACAGGTTGCAGCTCAGGAAATATTTGGAAAATCAAAAAACTGCCTTAATTAATGTTCAAAAGACTTTTTTGTCTACTTTTCAGCCATAGAACTCATTTTTTGCATGTGAAGTACTTCAGAATTTTAAGCCTTCGAGCAGTAATAGAAATTTATAATAAATTGTCAGAAATTCCAATTTTTTTACTATATTAGCGTTAATTTCACAGATGCCTCCATATCTGATGTTCATACTTGTGTCAAAGTCTACACATTCTGTCAATATGGTACTTTCTTCACGAAATGCACAATACTTTCACTTATCCGCCCCACTAACCTAAACGTTCAATATTCCAACCTACTGTACAATCATCATCAGCGTATATACTCGAGAGGTGGAAATTGCTTTACGCGCAATTTAATTGCTCAGCTCAGGATCTCCTTGCACTACCTCTTCGAATTGATCCTGATGAATTGAACACCCACTTTGCTTCTACTACTGAACGTGTCACTGGCGCAATACCCAAGCCAACTCAAAACTTGTGGTCTTTCATTAATATCCGTACCTTACAAGATGATTCAACTAATGCATTCCACCTTCGAGAAGTTTGTTATCAAGAAGTTTTGAATGAAATTAAGTTTTGCTCGTGTGTTCCTGATGGTATTCCTGTCAAATACATCAAAATGACAGCCGAGCAGCTTGCATCACCTCTGACACATATTATCAATAACTGCATATCGAGCAGCTATTTCCCTCACCTTGGAAGATCGCTCGTATCAGTGCCATTCCAAAAGTTCAGAATATATAATCGAATAACGATCTCCGTCCTATTTCCATTCTCCCAAGCCTATCCAAATTCTTTGAACGGCTCGTTCTTCGCCAAATGTCTGATTTCGTAACCATGCAATACAATCACTGCATGGAGTACTTAATTAATCAATCCATTAGTGTTTTCCGCGCGCAAAGGTCACAACTCACAACACGTCAACACTGCGACAGTTATGTTGGCAATGCGAGATGATATTCAGCAAGCTATGAAAAGAGGTGCACGAAGTAGCCTGCGTGGCAGGCCCTCAACCCTATGGGGGGCCTGATTTGCAGCGGGCAGGATTTTGCCAAAATCCTGCCCGCTGCAAATCAGGCCCCCCATAAAATTGAGGGCTTGCCACGCAGGCTATGCACGAAGTAACGATAGCTGCCGGTTCTCGCAGATTTCTCGAAAGCGTTCGATACTGTGTCGTATTCTACCATCTCCGGTTCTCTTCAACTTCAACCTATATGTCAATGATCTCTCTGAAAACCTTGACAACTCTATAACTTCATGATCACATCAGTATGCCAATGACACTACCATCTATGCACATTGTAAGCCAACTGATATAAAGTCATGTGAAGAGAAAATTCAATCCAATCTAGATAAACTTTCCACCTGGTCTAGTTCTAATAACCTTCTTCTTAACCCCAATAAAACAAAAGTCATGCTTTTCTCGACTAGTCAACTCTCACGTGTGCACTAACTTGATGAAGACCGTTCTGTTGATCTTCATGCTAATGGAATTGAACTTAAAAGAACTAAATGTGCGGCTCTTCTTGAAAGTGTGCGGCAAAAAGTGGTCAAAAACGGTGAAAATTTACACTTGATACTATCTGCCGCCATGTTGATTTTTCCTTCCCTCGTTTCCAGGCTCTGCTCTTGTTTTGTTAATTGCACTGCAGTAATTGCACAATGAGCCAATCATCACTTTTTCATATATATGCTGAAAGCGCAAGCAGAAAGATGTTGTCTGCCGCGGCTGGGTCGAGAACATTTTCTACTTATCATATTACGGAGTGATATATATATATATATATATATATATATATATATATATATATATATATATATATATATATATATATATATATATATATATATATTGTTAATGCAAAGCTTACTTCCCTTGTGGTTTTTTGAGCACTCTGGCCCCATTACACTCTGCGCATGTCTGGATGCGTTGATGTCATCGTGTTGTGCCAGATGCCTTGGTGAAAGCAAGTTCATGCGATTAAATACGAATGTCTCACGTATCTAGACGTGTACCACGCAAGCTGCACTGACGAGGCGTAGAACGCCGAAACATGCATGCCTGCAGATTGTATATACTATTACGCTCCTTCACTTCGCGTTGTTGTTGAGCACTCTGCGGAGTTGTTTATGGGTGCCTATTAGCGATAATGCAAAGCTCACTTACCTTGTGGTTGTTTGAGCACTCTGGCCTCATTACACTCTGCGCATGTCTGGATGCGTTGATATCATCGTGTTGTACCACATGCCTTGGTGAGAGCAAGTTCATGCGGGATAAATACGAATGTCTCACGTATCTAGACGTGTACCA
>CACRXK020001938.1:324-41344 GCA_902702795.2 Paramuricea clavata | reverse complement strand
CCCCCCCCCCCCCCCCCCCCCCACATGCAAATGACAAAAGGCACATTCGTAATTTAAAGTTCTTATCAAGTGAAGCCATATTTAATCATACTACCCTAACATAGTTGCCAACTTTGGGAAAAAAACATCCCAGAGATTTTGCTTTGGGGGGCTCACGAGGCGCCACCATAGTTGGCGCCAAGCAGAAAATTTTTGAAAATATGGAGTCTCTAGACTAGATCGTTGGAAATGGCATTTTCAGAGTCTTCTATACCTTATACACACAAGTTTTGGTAGCTTTTATTTAGATATACAAAACCATATTGTTGAGTACCCACAAGTACAAGGTTGCATGAAGTGATGTTTTGATTATCTATTTTTGGCTTAATGGCATAAATTTTTTCAGAAGAAAAACGTTTTATGTTAAATTTGACAAAAATGAAGTCACTCTTAATAGCTGTTAAAATGTGCAGCAAAGTCAACATATTTAAGAACCAGTCGGGTTATTTCCGAAATCCGTAAGATATTAACAAGCTGTGAGCTCACTGTGAGGTTTTAGTAAAATCTGTGATGCTCATGGTGGATCTGTGAGAGTTGGCAACTATGCCCTATATACATATATCGTAATTTATATATTCTTTACCATTTATTGAGTCAACGGCTGTTCCAATGTAAATGTTTATGTTGAGATCAGTTTAATAAATGGTGTTGTGTTAGAGTTTACTACAGTAATATTGTTCTACTGCTCTCTATTTTTTATCTATAGGTTTTATGGTATGACGGGGTAATGCGGGGCAGGTATTTATATTGCACAAAAGTTTTGGCCCCCCTTTTTTCATACACAAAAATATCTGACCCCCCCTCTTTCCACCAGCCCCTGTAATTAATGACCGGTCCCTAATAATATATTATAGTTTCAAGTGCAATTTGGAAAAAAAGTATCAAAGCGAGTTTTTTGCACTGAATTACCCTTTTTGGCAATGTATTACGAATTACGATAAAATTGTACAACTCTGAACTATCAGCCAGTCAGGTTGACGAGTATATACTTTTTCATGTATATACTATTTACTATTGCTATAAAACACAAATACAGTACATTTTATACTCACAAGTCTAGCGGATAAAAGAAGAGAACCAAATATTTCCCTATACAAGATAAAATATACACGTCAAAATTTTGAGATACTTTAATATAATACCAAACAAATCAAATTAAACGAGAAAGGAAATCAAATTAAACGAGGAAGGAAATTCAAGTATATTGGCCTATATTTGGTTTAATAATATTAATACGCTACCTTTGTAATCTGATAGCTTTATATCAACAAATTCTCCAGTTTTGTCAACGGCCTTGGCACTGAACGCTGGAGCAGGCTTCTGAATGAACGCTTTACTCATGATTGCTCTAAAAAGACGTGAGAAACAGCATTTTATGAGTTAATAAAGAAAAACCACGGCACGTTTTCCGGCTTTACAGTTGTAGGCGTTTATATTTACAAAATGCCCGGCATATTATACACAGATCATAGTTTACACTTTGTACAAACTAAACACGAAAATTACATTTTAAATGGAACAAAACAAAAGTACGGTAAACACACCTGTACTTTGTCTTTTCTGCAAGACTTATTAAAAAGCACGACAGGAAACCTAAACTATATTTAGATTTGCGCCCCGCCAGACAATATTATTAAATTGCCATAAAGTTTTTGCATGTTATTATGCATGACATGACAACAATATGCATGACACGTGCGTGTCAGTCCTTCTATGAGCCCGCGGTATTGTCCCGCGAAGGGGAACTGTTACTGGGAATGTGCATTACCGTATTAAAGGCCAGTATACTGCATATGGGGCTGAAGCAACATGAGGGTATTGTAAACGGCTTCTCAGCCTGCTTGCCTGCATTTCAAGTTGGGCTCTCGAGCCAAGTGGATGTCAGAAGCTCTCAATGTGAGAACGCAATGACGTGCGTTCTTAACGTCAAGGAAGTCAATTAAACTCTCAGTCTCACCATCCTGAGTATGGATTTTAACCTTTTCCAACTTTATTTGAAAAGAAACTTAGACCAGGTTTGCATTCCAAGAAAAAACCAAAGGATTTGCAAATTGTCTTCTTAAATTCTTAATCTAAGAACGCAAAACTAGAAACGCTTTACTAGGGCCGGCACGAATCATATGCACGCTCTAATTTGTTAGCCTGTAGTCCGTAGACTGTATACCGGTATATATAATATATATATATATATAATATATACATTCTAATATAAACCGATTTCCGACTAGATATATCACCAACCTCAACATACAACTCACAAAACAAACTGCTGACTTCTTATAAAATGTTCAAGAACGTGAAAGAGTTCGGATCAGTAACAGTATTATATTATAACAAAAGAGCTGCAAGATCGCGATGGCCGCGTAACTTCATTTTTTCCGCGTTGGTTAGGCAAAACTTCGCGAATTTCCGAAGAAACTGCAATTTACACTCAAAATTATCACTTTTAACCTTACTTGGAACAAAATTTCCATAAAGGTGGGCGGAAATTTCCTCCGTCCCACATAAAACTTCCGTTACTGGTTTCGTTAGCGAAAAATTTATATTATTTAGAGGGCCCCCTATACCTCTTCACAATATGCTTTCACGTAAAAATATTTTGCCTTTTCACGAGTCACGGATTAAGAAAATCATCGATCACGTTTCACGGCTAAGTAAAATAAGCCCTTCACGCTTCACGCAAAACGTATTAGGGGCCCGATCACGTTTCACGGCTAAGTAAAATAAGCCCTTCACGCTTCACGCAAAAAGTATAGGGGGCCCTCTATTTACCCCGAACAAAGGAATTTTTATTATACTCCGCTGACTTTATGTTCCGTTAATCGTTATTAAAACTATAATCATATTATAGTCATAGGGACATAGACATACTGTAGTGCCCTACGGTATAGTTATGGAATAGTATTTGAATTTAATGAATTCGCAATGAAAATTTACATTTTCAATGACAGGTAAAGGACACAGAACCATTCATTAGTCCCAATTAAAATCCTACACCCAAGATATAGTGCATGTTTTTGCATTCGCTAATATTCTTATTGTATATTATTATTAATTGTATTACAGCTAATTCAATTTAAGGTTTGATTGCCCTCTGAACGTTAAAAACTTAGACCTCTATTCGCGAAAAGCACAATGGGCGTGTGGTCACGACATCATCGTTTGCTTCCAAGGAGCAACGTTTAACAACAAAGGTTCACTCCTTCCCAATAACTTCCGCATGTTTCTGCTTGTTACTAGGTCTTACTACAATTATAAATGTTTAGGCTATTTCATTGACTGCTAAAACTGATGTCGTGACCAGCGGAATCCGGTACAGTGTAAACGGGGCCTAATAGTACTCCGACACTATAGTTGTTATGATGGCGGCGGAACGGGGGGAGGGGGGCCATAGCCCCCCAAAATAAAAGTGGGGAACTAAGCCCCCCAAACTCGCTTGTGCGCCGTAGCAACCGTAACAACGGAGTGTCGGACAATCAATCACATACTGTATATATATATATATACTGTATGGAAATTTCGAGTGGGATGTTTATATTCTGTACAAATCCTCCAACATGCAATTAGTTATATATCGAGATGCTAAAAATCCTGATATTTATACTCATACACCGTCTATGTAACATATGCATGGCATCACCTTAGTATTTATGCATGAACTTATGGTGAGCTCAACAACAGTCTCTCTTTAGCTCAGTTGGTTAGAACGCTGCACCAGAATCGCAGGGTCGTATGTTCGATTCCTTCCAGAGGGCAGATAGTTGCATTTTCCGCAACTGCTCCTGGTCTAATAAATGTATAAAAATCCCATTGTGCTTTATGCGCTGATAGAGGTCGAAGATTTGCGGGTTTGAGTTTTTATTTAAAAGGACAACAATTATAGTTGTATAACCTTACTAAACCGTTAAGATCTCACTGCCACTGGTAACATTTAAACCACCAGATATAGAGTTGATGTGCAGCTAAGTTATACAAACAAAGTTAATGTAACACTGAGCGCTATATATAACAAACATTTATCGACTTACGTTCGGTCTTTAATAGTTATCATATAGTTCTGCCGTTTCTCCCGAAGTTTTTCCCTTACGAATCTAGCCACCGTATAGATTTTATCAACGGTACAGTTATTGTAATACTCATATGTATAGTGGTTCACTAAATCTATTAGGCATGGCTTTCATCATGGACAACCTCAAATCGTTTATTTACAGATAGTTCACGCATTAATAGTCACAGACAATAAACTTCAAAGCACTAAAGCTGTCTTTACATACCCGACCCATGTAAAACATTGTTTAATATAGGTAAAAAATAAAATGTTATTTAAAATCCACGACAACTGATGGTATTGATATGTCTTGAAACTGCTATATCGTATATATCCTCTGCATGTGATGCATGGCTGTCTTAATTCATAACTATATACTGTACAAACGTTTATACAATTCTTACACACCCCGCTTTCGAATTTGGTTACGTTAATTTGGCATTGATTCAAATATTACTGTTTTGTGTTTGAGAAATTATTGGGACACTACTCACTAGCATATCAATTTCTATTCTAGCTTGAATTCCAATGGCACTTACAATTACCCGAATGATTTATCGTTATTTATGTTTTTCTGGCAGATTCATCCATGTAAACGCGTTTTTATACAAGTAACGGTAGTAATGTTTGTATTAATCCCTCGAGATATAACAGCAACAATCCGTTTTTCATTAAACGTACTGTCAAGAGTGTACAATTTGAGACACGACTACAGTGGTGGATTAGCACCGCCATGCAGTGGGATCGCCCCCTCCCCCGATTATATATAGTCGAGAATCGGGCGCCCACTGCACGCGGGACATCGCCCGCTAATCCTACATGTATATACAACTGTGTAGCGTCTTCTAAATCTTCTTTATGCATATACTAACACGATTTAGGAACTTACGCGAGTTCGCGGTCAAAAACTACCGGTACAAGACAATAGACAGTAAACTGCAAACATATTAATTACAAACCAAATTACTTATCAAACCTTACACAACAAACCTTTACCGACTTACGTAGTTGTGTCCTTTAATACAGGTAATACAGGTATAGTTCTGCCGTTTTCTAGTTTACGATTCTATAGCCAACGTATAGTCTAGCTGCGTATGGTTCTATATAGGCTTTTACTTCGCGGCGGGCTGGCTTTCACGAACAACCAGACTGAGTATACGCGTTGAATACTAATATTTGCAGACATTTCACGCATTAATCAAGTCACGGACCATAAACACGAGGACACTCTTTGACATTAAATTAGAGTTAAGATTGACGTTTTCTTGGAGGTCAACTGTTAGGACAGTTTGTGCACTAAAATTGAAAGATGAATTAGCTAAATGTGATTTGAAGTTTGCCGTCAGTTGTAGTTATAGCGGTGTGGCGTAAACGTCAATCTTGGTTGTGTTGAGGTATGTTGGTGTTTCAATACTAATATACCATCAACCATTCACAGTGCATTTAGTAATGTTAGCCGAATTTCATGAGTATACGGCACATCATTTTGGGAAACTAAAACATTGATTGAATTAGCCTTTCTCACGAAGGCCAAATCAGCCATTTTTGGGATACTTTTATGAAAACGACGTGAGAAATCTAAGCGATGTGAAAACATTTTTTCAAATATTTAACTGTAAATTAACTTATAATGATTACTCACAATTAGTTATACAAATCCCTTATTCACTGGCGCTGCGGTACAATCTCAGATTTGGAAAAGGCAGTACCCCAAGAATGGCAGCATGAGAAAGGGTAATTGAATTTCACCTGGTGTGTTCACAAACGTTAGCATAATACATTACGAAAATTGGGATCTTACTGTAGTTATAACATATGTTGAATATACTGTACTCTGTAGCAGATTTTGATGAAACGATCGTTTGGATGCGTTGTTACACGAACTTGATGACATGTTTTATTTAATGATACTATTAATACAAATAGTAATAATGATAATATTAAGTAATAATTAATAAATAAGAATAAATAGAAGAAGCGAAGAAATTGGAGCTAGGTAGTGGAGATGAGATGTCTATGAAGTATTAGATGAGTAACAAGATGAGAGAGAATGAAAAACGAAAACATAAGGAAGAAATTAGGTGGCGGAACTGAGAGAGAAGATACGAGAAAGTAGACAAAAATCGATGGTATGCATGCCACATGAAGAGAATGGAGGAAAAGGCGACGCCACCCCTCTTGAGGGAAAAACGGGGTGATGATAATAACCCGCCATCCCAACTGATTTTCACTTCAAATCCTGTTATCCCGCCATGCCTCATCCCAATTTCCTGCTCCCGATTTCTTTTCTAACACTGTTCAATGTGTTATGATTTTGATGTAGACAATGGATAACCAAATATTCAAAAACATGGTAACGGCATAGAATACAATTTGAATACTAGAATACAATATACATGTACCAAAGTTTAAAATAATATGAAAGCAGCAGTCATACATGAAAATCGGGGGCTGATGAGGGACAAATGTTCGATATCCTTAAAACAGTAAATTTCGAGCACACAAACAAATGACAATAGATCCGCTAACATGTAACTGCAAGTTTTGTTGATTTATCTTGCTAATCATGGATTACTTCCCTGCATATCGCCATGGTATTTTTATTGATCCCACTTCCCGCGAGGATATAAAATCCCGCTTCCCAACCAATATTTCTCTTAACATGCTGAACCCCTCATAGGTATCCCCTAACTCTACAAAATCCAATAATCCCCTACCATAGTGAAATCCCCCAGTGAGTAGCAGTTTTACTAGTTTATGACATTGAATTTATTCAACTTGCTCCAGGGATTGCATGATTGAATCGGGGGTGGTGCTAGAGAGAGGGTGTGGGTCAGTGGAAAACCCCAACTCGTCAGTTGGTCTGCAAATTGTTTTCGATCTCCCAGTCAGCAAATTGTTTTCCCAGTTGGCAAAACAAGAACTGGGTAAGAAGGAACAAAAACATGCAACTATACTGAACAATTGCTAAAATAGGGCTAGCACCGTCCTATTTTATCAATGCACCTATCAGTGTTAAGCCTCAGGGGGGGGGGGGGTGAAGGTCGGGCATGTGTGAGCATTTGATCAACACCATCTCCCCAGGGTGGGAGTTGGGTGGGAGTTCCGGTTTCATATCGCAAAAAAATTAGGGTCGGTAGGTCGGAAATAATTTTTTTTTGAATATTTCTTTCATGGTTTTTTCAATAATTAGTGTGACAACAGACGCCATTTTGGCAGCAGCCCGCAACGCATGGTCAATCGTGTTGAAAAAATAATACATGGGGCATTTTATCACGTTTGACTGATATTTGCTTCCCCGTGCCCCATGGTATTGGTAGGGAATTTGACAAAAAAATTGTATGAAAAATCAAATGCTCCACACATGCCCGCAATTTAATAGCTGATTTAAAGCTGCAGTGTAATCTCGTAAACACTAAATGTTTGGTAAGCTCTGCACTATTATTAACTATTAATAAATTATATTTACCTGTCGGTTGAAAATTTCCTGCTAGAAGCCATGCCTAATGTTACAAATCTCTCGCGCCCTGCTCGAGAAAGCATTCCCACCGTTTGAGATAAAACACTTGAAGCGCAGATACGCACAGCACGAGCAGCCATTATTTTAAGTCTTCAAAAGAGAGAAATTTAATAACTCGTCTCAGTCACCGTGATTTTTAGGTGAATCGGGAAGCACAAAATATAAAATGGAAGTCACAATTTTTAATTTTTATTATGAATTTTTTATCATTTTTTTTTGTTCGGATCGCGGACTCGCGTTACAATCGTATTTCAGCGACTTTTAACCGTATTTTGGGCATGCACTCCATCTTGCACGGATATTTTGGATCGGCATGACCCTGACTGGCCTTTACTCCACACACACGAACGGTTCCAAAATATTATGATGCTTTCAACTATGACATAAATATACCAAATCTGTAACTTTCAGAGTATCATGAAACGTGTCTAAAATGCATATGAAATAGCGTTTCGCAGACCCTATAAAAATAGAAAAACTTTTAGGGTCTGCGACCCCCTATAGTTGTAGTTGTTCTTGAAATGTCCCCTGTAACAATTTGTGACTCGGGCTGTCAACTCTCATCAACTTTCATTCTCGTTTGACCGGGGCTTTTAATAGAGTAAAGTAAACTCACTAGCCATTTAAGTGAAATTATAAAGTCTAAGGTCTTTAACGGGAACTGCACGAGGAGTTTTAAATCGGTAAATATACGTACGTGACTTTTAAACAAGCAATATCAATGTCAATGAAGCCGTGCTTAGTATGCGTGCGTAAAGACGTCAATATTTCTTTTATAAACCCTCCAGCATGCCCTGCACAAAGAAGTCGGGCCTAAATAGCGGATAATTTTCGAAATGCGCTATTTTTAAAATGCTATTTTATATAATTAGTCCACAGCCCAGCACGTTTTTCATGAGAACTGGGAGACGCGGCTATGCGTGGGAAGTTCGCTTTATATACAAAAAGAATGTTGTGGCCAAGTATTGAAGGATTTGTAGCTTTGAGGGATTTGTGAGATTCAGATCTTTTCAAATTATTTTTGACTATTTTAATTCAGTATATTAAATATAATTTCAGGGGAAAATGACGTCATGCCTCCCTCCCAGACGTCATATTGACGTATGCTTGG
Organism: Paramuricea clavata; assembly: GCA_902702795.2. NCBI lineage: Eukaryota > Metazoa > Cnidaria > Anthozoa > Malacalcyonacea > Plexauridae > Paramuricea > Paramuricea clavata. The sequence goes on along the minus strand of CACRXK020001938.1, from coordinate 32,626 downwards.
GCTGTGTAAAACAATCTGAGTTCCTATGACTATGTAAAGCTGCTTAGCCTTGGCTTAGATAATAAAAATGCGATAATAATTTCGCCAACTTAGCCGGAAAAGTAAAATGCAGACAAACAAGTGTCAGAATTCTGTTCTGAAGAATAGCAAATCACTTTAAAGTTCTAGATGACTATAGAACTTTGTCAACCGAAAAGTCCAAGTGCCGTTTCTCATTCACACAAACAACCAACTGAGTATACTGATTACTGGCGACTAGCGTTAACTCTCTACACAGTTACAATATGACTGCATGTGTGAACATAATACCAGTGTTGAGGACTCGAGTCCAGACTTGAGCTGCCTCGTACCCAGGCGCTTACATGAAGTATTCAGGTAGGCATCCGACGCGCGAAGGGGCTGTTGGGAAGGGTGCGTGCTGGGGAGCGCCTGGCAGTTCTTGTATAATGTCATGGCGGGAAAACTGGGAATTTTATACAAAAAGTTACCATATTGTCATATACTCTGTGTGTAAAACCTTACTTTGTGATGAAGAGTTGAATTGAACGCCATTGGCAAATAATAATACATTTGTAGATGTTTGATGACATGCAAAATGCGCGAAAAATTATGAGTAAATAACATGACAAGTTAACCGTGCGAATATTTCGAATATGTCATTCGATATTACATGGAGAATAATAAAATGCTATCAGTTGCTCAGTTAGCATAAAACAGTAACAGAGAAATGATTAGAAAGTCATATAATTGCTTTGTATTAATAACTTCTTTAGCTGAAAGCTCAATCAGTCGATCACAATGCCAATGGCAATTTCTATTAAATGTATACTGTAAACAAAAGCCCAAGTAAATAAAAGTTCACAGCCGTAAAGTTTGAAATATTTATTACAATAGTGCAATTTTATAGTCTGTACCTTTATATAGTTATAGCTTACAAATCTAGTTCCTGCAAGTCTAGTTCTTCAACGCTTCGGTTGTTGACATGTTAATATTGGAATTTTCATGGACTTAAAGGGCATATATATGTCATATATACCAAGAATAACAGCATGAATTCACGCCCGGATGACAGAAGAATATTAACATTAGTCAATTCAACAAAAACAAGTAGCAAAAAATCGTAAACGACAACGAAATAGCACAACTTGCAAGAAATCGTACAAATTTGCAAGAAATCGACCAAGAACTGCCAGGCGTCTCGCAGTTCAAGTGCACTCTTCCCATCAGCCCCTTCGCCATCTCTCCCCACTACAATACTTCATGTAAACACGTCATATGCGCATCACTGTTTTTTTACAAAGAGACGCCTGGGTACGAGGCAGAGACTTGAGAGTATGACTCGGACTTGAACACATCGGAGTCGATATCAAAGAACTCGGACTTGACAACTCTGGACTTGGTAATTTAGGCCAAGTCCTGTGCGAGTCCACCACTTAAATTTTCTCGTTGATATACTCATTGCTTGTTAGAATTATGGCGTTAAAACAGCACAAATTGCTGTCATTACGCGTTTCAAGCTTAATTTTCCAAAAATCTTTTTCGCGACAAGAATATATGCCAATAATATTGAAATTGAAACTATATATACAGTATATAGATAGTCTGATCTCGGTTTGCCACCTTATAGTACTTTGATTACATCGTGACTTCTGCAAAAATGCATTAAGTGCCTGTGGAAATAGGATTATACTTTATCATTTTGCCAGATTTTGGACTTGGACTCCAAATATATTTAATTCGAAAATTTTGGACTCGAAATTTTGCTAAGGGACTAGGACTCGTACTTGATGATAGGATTCGGACTCGTAAGTTGTGGACTTGACTACAACACTGCATAATGCAATGCGGAAGGTGAAATAAATCCATGTTTCTATGAAATATTTTATAACGTACTTCATTGACATTGCACCTGAATTCTCAGATTCTCAGTGCTTGCTATAGCCGATTCCGGTATGATATCACATCGCAGCGGCTGAGTTGGCGTGACGACATTGACAATGACATATATTGCATTGCTTTAGCCACAAAGGCAGATTTTGAGCCGGACAGCATTAACCGTTGTAATTAGCCCGTTGTATTTTGCTTTTCAGTTGAACACATGCACATGCGAACCATATACACTTTGCATTGATAGGCAAAAGTCAACTACATACGTAAAAACGCACAGGTTGTAACAAATCTGCAGCAGACTTGTAGCAATGCTGTTCCAACAACTTGTCAACAAAATGTGTTCGCACTACTTGTTCCCAGCTTGTTGACAACTTTCTTCAAGGTTTCTGGGCTCAACAGACTTGTTACAAGTTGTTATCGTCCTGCAATTCAACAATTTGTCAACAAGTTGTGAGTGACAACCTTGTAGCAACTTGATAAAATAACAGCATTGTTACAACTTGTTGACAAGCTTCCTACAAGCCTGTTGCGAACACATCATGTTGACAAGTTGTGAGACTTTTACGTGCGTAGATCAGGCTAACTAAAATATACTTGTTATAATACGGGCCTCAGCACCAGAACTCATCGAGCGAGAAACAAGAGTCGGTTTCCGTTTCTGAGGTTTCTCACTCAATGGTCGGACAGCGAATGAATGATCTACCTGCATGTTAAATTAATCGGATACTCACCTATAAATTGACGTGCTTATACCGTTGAGAGAGGTTAAGCTTGGAACTTTTAGAAATTCAACAAAATATTAATTCTTTCTAGTATTTTTATGATACTAGTTCTCGAAGTCAGTGATGAATAAAATATGTAAATATACCAATAATACAGACGCTTTTATGCAATTGATGAAACATAGCCTATCGAAGGGAAGATGACTGCATGTGAAACTCATTAAAATAACAATATAACTCATTATCTATGTTAGTCAACGTTCATTCATAAATCTGGTCCTTCACCGTCACGTGTTTATTGTATTTTGCTCAACTAACCAATAGCAATTTCCTGAATTTCCCTATTGTTTGAGTCGCGGATAAGTATCTTTCCTAAATTGCTAAAACATTGCTATTAGTTAGTTGGGCTTTATACAATACACACGATGGTGAAGGAGCAGATTTATGAATAAACGAGATATACTATTGCTCGAGTCAGGATTCGAGCCAGGACTCGAGCCAGGACTCGAGCCAGGACTCGATTAAAAAAATGCGAAAATACGGGGAATTGCCATTACCCAATGGTTTTGTTTCATATTAAGACACGTTACGCAGGCTAGCTGAATGTTCTACTACTGGCAAATTACTACAACCTTTCAATAATTACGCTAATCACCTTGTGTAATTTACCAATGAGAGCGAGGTTCCAAGACTAAAAAGTATGTGTAATTATCGAAAGGGTGTATTTGGTAATACAGTTAGCCAGCGTGGCCGGCTCTTCTATAATACAGTTTGGTGATATTGGCGTCTATTACAGGAAAATAAGGCAGGGAGAATTATCCTACTCTTTGACGAATGCTAAGCGGCAATGAGCGGCAACAAGTATCTGTTTTGTAAAGAGCGAGAGACTGCTAGTGATGGGCAATATCAACTGTTTTTAATAGTTCGATAAAATACTGGCCGGATATTTCCCTTTTTTGGATATCGATATTTGTGCAATATATCAAAGACAAACAACAATAATGGTATTGACTATTGTTTCATTCACTGTCTTCCGACGCTAATAATCGTTACAGTTAGGGGCCGATTACATGTAGCATTTTCAACCCCGGGGTTGAACTCAGCCCTGTTTACCGGGTTGAAATTTCAGCCCTGTCTGTAATACAAAACTCTATCAAAATCAAACGCGCGATTACATGACAAAGTTTTCAACCCAGGGCTGAGTTCAACCACGGGGTTGAAATTTTAACCCTGCTTCAGCTAACACCGCGGAAAAACGTCTGCGCATGCGTCAACCTTACCTGTAATAGTATTGCGAACTTGATGAGAAGCTGTTCCGAACGTTTCCGAAAGGCCGGCGCACACTAGAGCTATGTGCTTAGCAAAATGTCATTCGTGACTGTTGGCGTAAGGAGATAGCTCTCGTGTGCGGGCGATTTACGAACGACTTTTGTCATTCGTGCCACTTACGCCAAATATCTAACATGTTTGATAATTTCTGCCTCGCGTGCCAAAATTTTTCCGTGTGCGGCGAACGAAAGCTATCTGCTTACGGATTGTCGTAACAGCGCATGCGTAGTATACGAAAGTAAACATCCAAGATGGCGGCGCAAAATGAATTGCTGGCCGAGGCAATTTTAGAGGACAAACTTGTCGAACTTTGGCCTGAATACAAATGTTTATACGATGTGAGTTCTGCAGATTTTAGAAATAGGGACAAAAGGGAATGTGCGGTGAAAGAAATAGCCAGTAAGTTTGTCCTCTAAAATTGCCTCGGCTAGCCAGCGTGGCCGGCTCTTTCTGCCCTATAAAAGAGCCGGCCACGCTGGCTATGCCTCGGCCAGCAATTCATTTTGCGCCGCCATCTTGGATGTTTACTTTCGTATACTACGCATGCGCTGTTACGACAATCCGTAAGCAGATAGCTTTCGTTCGCCGCACACGGAAAGATTTTGGCACGCGAGGCAGAAATTATCAAACATGTTAGATATTTGGCGTAAGTGGCACGAATGACAAAAGTCGTTCGTAAATCGCCCGCACACGAGAGCTATCTCCTTACGCCAACAGTCACGAATGATATTTTGCTAAGCACATAGCTCTAGCACAGAATAGGAAGTTATACCAGAAGCGTAACTCGAGCAAATATTTGTCCGCGTTTTTACAAGCGATTCGTCATCAATCACGCCATCTGGCTAGTACAACCGGCACTTTGTACCTACCAAATCCTGATAAAAACTTCCGGCTGTACTAGCCAGGATGGCGTGGCCTGACGTGAGCGAGTTAAAATTTTCGTGGACGTCAAACAATAAGGGAAACGACTAGAGTTACGCTTCTGGTATAACTTCCTATTCTGTGGCTCTAGTGTGCGCCGGGCTGAAGGCTCAAAATGGCGGTAAAAAGGAGTGACTTCATTGTGCGTCTTTACAGCCAGATTTCAAGCGCAAAAATAAACATGTCATTCTAAAAACTAGAAATAAATACAGCCAGAAGGTTCAAGAGATTGTATTGTACAAGAACATGAACTAAAGGTGATTGTTGACAAATTTATCGTCTGAAACATTTTGTTTATCAACTAAGCAATGACAATTTCCGAATTTTCGTTTGAGATACATTTCTTTAAAAAAAACTGTGTCGCCAAATATAAAAAATTTGCGTGTTCACAATAATTAAACTTTAGGATTTATTCTACAATTTGAGTGGGTTAAGAAACTTAACTTTTCGAGAGTTTTCTTAACTTTTCAGTTTGAATTTTTGTTTTGAATAATTTTGCAAACATTTTCGAAGTCGTGTCCGTTAAAATCAACATTTTTTTACATGAATTATATTTCATTCCATACTTTAAATGCCAGGACGCTTTCAATTAATGTCTAGTCTACCCATTTGCTATATTTTCTCGTTTGTTTTACTAATTTTGACCAATTAATAAGCATGTTTTTGTTTTAGAAATTGATATTCAAATTCCCCGCCATATTTTCATAATTTGGTGCATGCGCAGACGTTTTTCCGCGGTGTTGCTTCAGCTAGCAAATTATAATGAGTTATTCGAGCATGCGTGGTAGTGACTATTTATTACAAGAAAACAAAATAAAGGCTTTTTTACTTCCGCGAATCGATGCCGAGAACGTATAGTATAACGTTTCACCCCGGGGTTGAAATCGTCCATGTAATCGCAAAAAATTTCAACGTATACCCGGTTAACAGGGCTGAGTTCAACCCCGGGGTTGAAAATGCTCCATGTAATTGGCCCCTTAATAGCCAAAGTCAGATGAGATTGACAGCTCTGTATGTACAAATATACCAAATATAGACTATCGTTCTTTAGTTCTTTTATCGACTCTAGTGGAAAAAGGCGGGAAATTGATTTGGTAAACAAGTTCTCTCACTTCCCATTTGCGAAACATCACTTAGGTTATCGATAAACAATTCCTCAGATTCAGTTAAATTTCCTTAAGCATTTCGCATTGTTGGCGAACGAATAGTCTAAATGTAAGGAAAGTTTCTTAAAATGAGAACGCTGTTGGTAAATTTTCATCCATCAAAATCACCTGACGTCATTTTTGGCTCGAGTCCTGAATCGAGTCCTGGCTCGAGTCCTGGCTCGAATCCTGACTCGATATTTAGGTACCCTCTGAATAAACGTTGACTAACATAGATAATTAGTTATATTGTTATTCTAATGAGTTTCACAGCCATCTTCGGCCTTCGATTGGCTATGGATGAACCAATTTGAAAAATTAGTAATTCACTGACACTGTACTGTAGTACGTATAGTAATTCACTGGAGCATAGCATTACGAGGACTGATCACCTGATGAGAGTTGGCAGCCACGCGAACTTGGAATTAGCTGTTCATGCTTTCCAAACCGGCTATCACGTATTTTATTTAAGTTAAAACGAGTTGGAACACTCATCACACCTTTATTTTGTTAATCTAGAGCTTGAAATGTCTGGGATTTTTGTTAAAAAGATGCTAATTCTGAAAGATTTGTCATGAAAAAACTTTGAATAATCTTTCGTTGAATTGAGTGCTGATATAATACGAATATCAAACGTAAACAAAACTTGTGGGACTAATGGACATTGCCAAGGGCAAAGTGATTAAATTTTGGTTAAATTTGGATGAAAATTGCCGGATGACAAATTAGGCCAATTATCAGAAGTTTGTCTTTCTTTGCCAGGCAGAGGAAATTACTGAATGTGTAATTAGCCCATGGCCAAGTACTGGGAAATTTTTCGGCGATTTCTGCATCTTTTGTCTAATAAAATTTCGCTCCCCCCGTCCAGCCGTCGACACATATTTCGATGATCGCCAAATTTTGAGTCTTGTCGGGAAATACAATACACACCCTCCCCCTGCTTGAACCTCTTCGCGACGGCCCTGAGCTCGTTTGCGTGATTTAAGATATTGGGTTTAGAGGCCTTTATCTAATTGCTACAAGTCACATATATTTACGAAATCATACAGTTGCATCAGATGATATAAAAGATCAATCTTAATATAATTAGGTCATCAGTAACAAGATAAAGTGCTCAAAAGGCGAAACCTCAATCACCATCGAAAACGAGGCTCTGTAACCAATGCTAAGTACTTTCCGGAAGGGTCTATTCGGAATTGTGCAGTCTCCGAGTGCCCGCAATTTAATTGCGTACAGTATTTATAGGAAAGACGAGCCATGCAAGTGTCATGTCACATTCATACAAGACCTTTGGCTTTGACATTTGTCCCGTCAAAACGTCATCTTTGATGAAGTTGTTTTTTCAAGTAAAGTTGTTGCAAATCAAACTCTAACTGCTCTGTTTCTTTTCTTATATTTTCACAAAATGTTTGCCGTAGTTCTAACAATGCCTTGCTTGGTGAAACACCTTTAGGAAGCTCATAAATTTCTTCACTCAAAAACAATGGTGTGGTTGATGGTGTATAAGTTAAACGAGACGGTAGTCGATCTTCACGGCTTTCGCTTGGAGTGAACTCTGGACCTGTGTTACTTTCTCTTTTTGTGAATCTTTCTTTTCGAAGATCATTACACGGAATCTCGACAGGCAGTACAAGTTTCCTTTCACTTTTGTCTATATTATCAGGGGAACATTTTATTTCATTTGGAGCGTTTTTCTCTTCATCAGAGGTTTTATTAAATTTCTCAGTTATTAACTCCAAGGATATTATTTCACTGTTCAAATCTCTTGCTTCACTTACTATAGAACATGATTCGTCTGTTAAAGCTGGATTTGGCAAAGAGACAGGTATATCAACATATTGCTTATGTATGAATAAAGTCTTGTTTGATGTTGGGCGATTACTTTCAGGAGATAGATCCATTGAACTGTGTGAGTAGTGTGAGTGAACTCTAATATCTCTGTCTTGGAGAAACTGTTCATTACCAAACATCTCCTTATGAAAATTAATATCACAATGCTCAGATAAATTGCCGTTTCCATTTAGAAACTCGTTCATGTGATGAGAATTTTCCATTCCACTGCCTTTTAACTCCAATCTATCATTAAGTAAAGGCGACTTTTTGTTACCGTTATTCTTCAACTGTTTACAATGTTTACCACTTGACAGATTTCCTGAGAAATTGTAGTTAGTACTCTTCGTAGTCCTCTCCATGCTTTGTAATTTAGGAAGGTGACAGGAAGTTAGATGGAAACGTATTTTTTGTTTTTTGAGCATTTTTTCAACCGAATTCTTCTGGTAGAATACAACAGGTTTACTATCAATCTACATAAAATGAAAAATAAATACCATAAAAAACCTTTCACTTCATCTGTATTTCATCTGATCAGCAGAGTCTCGATTTAATTCATTCGTATACCTCTTTATAACAATCATTGGCCATTGTAGGTTTGCGTTGCTTTAGCAGTTTTACCTATATAATTCAAACATTAAATAACCTCAGATAATATACTGATCCATGAATATATTACACAGAATAAGTTTGGAGAACGCATAACACTATAGTATTCTAGTAGTATAACACTATAGTATTCTAGTACTATAGTATTAGTATTCATAACACTACACCATCTCCTGAGTAAACTGCATGCATCATGTTAGCTTATATAAAATCGAATTTGGCGATAATCCGCATACGATCTATCAGTTTTAGTCAGCAGTTTCTGTTTCATGAAACTGTGATAAAAAATTGAAGAGAGCATTTTCCACATTTTCCATGCAGGGAGTTCTATCCTTCAACCAACTTCTTGAATATTGTTCAACGTTGCCTACATTGGAGTCTTTCATTCAAGATACTATCACTGGTACTTGTCTACAAGTAAACGTGCGTATACTGCATGGTGAGTGTATAAAACGGGTAACAGGCATTACAAACCTGATTGGAATTTAGCTGTTCCTCCCAACACAGCGGTTCTAACGGTCTCCCGTCGGTGAAATACATACACCTCTCATCGATATTGAAGACAGTTCCATCCGAAGAAATGCTCATCATGCCGCTGTTTTTCCTACGAGGTTGTCATATATGGGACATGATTATATATTTCCATTTCGTTTACATGTTCTTCATTCTTATGGAAAAGAAGAAAGTTTCGAGTTTCATCAGCACTGATTACTTATTAAGATAGTTCAAAAGAGACTAATTATGAAACCATGCAAAAAATGCAAAGTGATAAAGATTAGTTTTTTATTACATGCAAATTTTGGCTGTATAGTTCACTGCAAGTAAATGTGCGTGTGACTGTATAAAGCAACAGCTGCCAGCAAAGAGTTCAGACTAGTTTGCAAATTCGTTTAACAAGTTTGTTATATATCCAGCGTACATGCATGTATAGATGTCCTGCCAATATCTTTAATGTATAATTTTCTATATACGCGAAAACAAAATTCTGAAATCTATCTGATAAAGTATTAATATCAAATTTTAATTTAACTTTTTATTTATTAGATTCGCCAAACATAGAATAGATTACAGTATAGACATAGGTTACAATATAGAGAAACTCATAAGTCAGAAGGCAAGAAACGTGCCTTACACCGCAACTGCGAACCCTTGCCATAGCCAGTTACTGCGGACCCAAATGTGGCATTTTACATATTTACATAATATTTTTTCACCAGGGGCAGGGCCGTACGCATGCAGGATTTTTCCACCTGTGGGGGTAGTAATACCCAGCTAAATGTTGAAAAAGTATTCAAATAACCAGAAAATAACATAGCCTTTCTTAACTGGGTGGGCAATTGCCCTTCCCCAGAATCGGATTTGCACCCCCTTGCAGTCACATTGATGCTGTCTGTAGAAAAATAGCCTCAACCATTGGTTTCAATTGGCGTTCCTGTGACCCACAATTTTCAACATTTTCCCGGGTTAACACCCGAACTATGCAGCCACAAGTCCACAACATAAAATCAACTGCACAAAATGATATCAAACTGATTTTTTGAGATCGAATAACGAGCCTACTTTTCACGAAATTAGCCACGGATTCGACAAAACCCAGATTGCTTGTACTACATAATGAACAAGCTTTCGTTGTTCACAGACAGTTCAAGACTACATATCAAGTATTAAATAGCCCATTTAATCTTGAAAGCCCATTTTACATATTTTGGCATAAAATTTGCTATACCAGCATAGACAGTATAACTGTTTATCAACAATTACGGAATTAATCAATGAGTAAATATTGGTGAGGTGTCATATGATATGTCGCACCATTTTATGCACATTGTCATTGAAATTTATATATATTCGTTTCAACCTCGCGCAGATTAATGTTAACGTCGTTATATATATTCATTCTTAAAATTATATTTTATTTACTTATAGTTATACTGTGTATCATCAAATTATATTTTTTAGTATAGACTATAGTCTCGATTATTTGTTTTTGGCTTGTCCATTTATATATAGTTCAGACTTCAGTTATTCTGAAAAGATTTACTCAGTCTTGTTTCCAAGCTGGACAATGAGAGCAGAATCCAAATAAATTTTATCCACATCAACATCATGCATTTCATTACCAACCCAATCACTTTCTCCTTCATTGTTGCGTACGAGCTTACCCTCATCTGGCTTCCGGTAAATTTCAATAAAAGGAATTCCAACACGCCACTCACGAAAACTTCGGAATGGATTTCGTCGCCTCGAGAAACGATCAGACCATTCGGGTAAGGAAGGATAGTACCACTCATAGTCAGGAGGGATGCCTTCATGTGGTTTGAATTCATATATCTCATGCGTTTCTTCATAATCCATGTCCTCTATATCAATAGACACCATTGTTGTCATAAATCTGGATAGGATAGTTTTAAGTTGACATTTCCAACCCTTGTCAGTGAGGTAATCGAGCAAACCTTTGTCTTCACCTTTAAGCATATTTGGTTGCAGCCCTGGTAAGGTGTACTTGTGTTTTAATATAAACCCAATATAGTCTGGTGCTTTTGAACCAAGTTTTTCTGGAAGATTTGCTAGGGCACGATCTACTTTAGCGAAGGAATGCAATTCGCATTTTGCGCTCATTTCGAAATGCTCTTCCACAGGAGTTTGACGTCTGTCATAGTAACTTTCCTTCAAGTTTCTATGATCTGGTAAGGTGATACCGTACGTAATTGTAACTCGAAAACCTTCAATAACAGGTCTCACTTCGTGAACGCAATCCCCATAAAACGCAGCCCATTGAAATACGTTGCGATCATCCGAGAGCTTCGAAAAGTCAAAGACATGTTCAAGGCCATCGTGGCTAACGATCAACTCTCCTCCTTTATGGGGTGAAGGAAGGCATACAACCAGTGTTCCTATCATGTTATCATGCGAGGGAGTATCTACATGCGACTTGAAAAAACCACCCTTCCCATAAATATTCAATTTATTTCGCTTCAGATCGATATGTCTTCCCGGTACGAGTTCGTCTGCAATATGGTAATTTATTGAAAATTTCCCAGGCAATATCTTAGATTCTACGAAATTCAATCTATCTGTACGTCTGCAATTTACGTAACCAAAATCAAATCTATCTGTTTCAATTTCATGAGCTAGACGAACTTCAGGGTCAAGTACTGTTTTCATTTCTTTTAAATCTCCGAATGGTGAAGGATTGCAGTATTCCATTAGATCTTCAGGAAGAATTTTGTTCAGCGAGAATTCCTTCCAATTCTCCTCGTCTTCGGAATCAACTTTCGGTTTCACTTTTAAGATAAAATCTTTGAGGTCGTCATCTGGTGTGCGTACATATCCTCCGCAGCAAAATACAGAATTAGAGAAAGCATGTTCGAGGCTATCTATAATTGGTTCATAGTTTTTCACGTCTTCTCTGAAACGACACCAACCATAAAAATCTATTATTTGATGACTGTTGACGACGTAACCTATTGGACGATCGCGCAGGGAATTCTGTACCGATAGATCGTAAATATGCGGTGCTTGGTTGCTTTGACTTTGTGGATTGCGCTTGGCAAACACTTGAGCCATATTTTAACTGACATATGTATAATGTTGCTTCTCCTCTAGACTATTTTATGCCGAGCTAAGTAAATCAGAGAGCGCAGCCCAAAAGGCCAAATGCAATTTGATACAGGCCATTTATGGTCAACTTCTCCTTATATGGTAATGATTGCGAATATTTATTTCTGGAATCTAGAATTTTTCCACAAAGTCAGAAAGATGGAAGTCAAAGGTTGTTTATATCGGTTTTTACTTGTTTCCATTTGGTTAGGGTAAGTCATGACGTCACGTCAGTTTGGAAGATGGAAACAAGTGCTGACCGTTTATATCAGGCGGGCTAGCCTAGTAGCTTGAGTAGCTATCGTATCAGGAAAATCTACTATACCTATTTATAGTTGGTACTTAAAAAACACTACTGGGAAAGATGGACTTATTAGCAGTTTAATTAAGGAATGTTTAAAAGCTCAAAATAGACTTCCCCAGAAATCCCTTTTTTATATTTTAACTTCAAAATCTTCACATGAAAAATCCTTAGTTGACACTTCAGTTTTGCTCAAAAGCAGTTAATATAAGCAAAGATTGTTATATTTTCACTTATTAGGGAGCAGTCATTATATATTAATGCTGGGGGGCGGAAGATATTTGGAGGGGCCACAAAACATTTATGAACTTCTAAGAGGGGCCTGGCAATATTGCATTTTATAGCTATTGCATTTTATAGCTAATTGGACCTCTACAGGTGTGTGGGATTTAATGCATTGTGCAACTTTCTTATAAGCCTAATATATAATTCTTTAGACTGGACAGTATATATGGCAGTCATTTCATATGGTTTATATTATGGATTGTTATTCTATAAAAGTAGTGAGGATTGATTGGCAAAAGCAGTCCAAATATCGTCCGACCCAGACATATGTGAATGGACTGCATGCATGACAAAGAAAACCGGTACACAAAACAGTACTGCACACACTATATACATACACCTATGTAAAATACAATATATGGGAAGAGGGTAACCAGACTACAACTTAAGCTAAACAGGAAACACCCTGATCCAGGGGGGGGGCTATGAAAATAAATAATATCCTTAAGGGGGGCATGAAATATTATTTGGAAAGAATGAGGGGATCGACATGAAAAATGTATCACAAGTTCAGAAATATCTTCTGTCCCACCCCCAGCATTAATGACTGCTCCCTTATTCCAACTCATCCTAGTCCTTTTGAAAGTGCAGTTCTCCCCTAGTTACCCCACGGTTCCCTCACCTCAGAGACCAAGAACTTTTCTGCAGACTCCGTCATAATTTTTCCTTACACTCACCCGAATAGGTTTTCGGATCGTCGGATTTCACAGAAAAAATTGTCCGGATTCCGGATCTGGCGAATGTTTTACATGGATTTCGGATCTTATTAATACAGCAGATTGCGGATTTATCTAATCGTGGATTTTGCTTCAAATCGGCGGATTTGTATACCCCTATTCACCCCCCCCCCCTTACAAATATGGGAATCCTGTTTCAATAGAGAGCAGGTTCACATTTGACTTTCAGTACTGCAACTATGAATTGAACCAATCATATATATCAGATGCATTAATTTAACTGGTGTGGGGAGGGGTTTTTTTGCCGACCCTAATAAGTCTAATAACGGATGCGCAGAAGACTATGTCACATTCACAGACGAAAAAGTCATGTGCCACTGTGCCAGTACTGTAAATTCGTTTAAGACCACGAAAATTCGTCCTTTTTCGCCTGTTTACACGCGAATTCGTCCTGTTAGGGGGTCTCAAATTCGTCCGGTTCCGTGGTTCTCGTGTGTTTACACGGCCGAAACGGACGAATTTTCGTCCGGTCACAAATTCGTCCGGTACCGTGTAAACGGAGTCTAAAGGCCGAGAAAAACAATCCTATTTTAGATATCCATACACAAACTTGAAATCCCTTGATGTTTGTTTAGCTTTAGTTATAAGCCGCTGGTATTGTGATGATAATTAATCATATCTTTCTTTAATCTATATCCTCTTATAAACAGCCTTTTTTCAGTATTGAAGATATATCAAGATCCAATGATTTTTGGTCAGAGATTTGCTTAGCGTTTCTTACAAATTCATAACCAGGGCATATATCTCAATGTTACTGAGGCAACTACTTGTACATGTAGGCTAGGCAAGTAAGGCAACTATTGATTAATTATATACACATATACGAATACTCAAATTGCAAATATAGACCGCCGGTTTTGAGCGTTACCTGGCTACGCGACAGGGAGACGCTTTCACATGATATTTGGGTGACTCGGCGTGTTTCTGTTTTTGATCATGCTTCAGTGTAACTTTATTTCATATTTGTAGGTATAGTCTATTGATATCTCACACTAAGCCTTACTCTTAGATTACAAATAATATTGTACATGTCCTTTTTAAAGGGTTGTTACCTGGATTTATAAGCACGATTTAGAAACACAGTCGGGTGACCAGAATGTTCGATCTTTTAATAGTTGATGGGCAACTGCTTCTGCCTTCTATTCACCAAATCCAATAATGTCAAAGCCAAGGCCATTTAGTGAATATTCACTTCAGTGACTTGAGGCTAGCATATTCAAAACTTCTACACTTGGATTTTATGTATTTTTGAATGCCTATAAGTTTGGAATTAGTCAGGATTAGTAAAATTTATGCAGTTGACATGCAGTAATTAACGTTGTTAATTGTCATTGTTTTGCCACAATTTGCTTTTCAAATGAGATAAAAAACGCATGAGGTTGCAAATTTCTTCCCGCCAGAATTGCAAATTTGCGGTTACGAAACAGCTAAAAATAGAAGCCCAGCTTTCCGACCACTTACGAAGTGCAAACGATTCAATATGATTGGATAATCTCACGGTTCGTGTATATATCGGAAGTCCCCGGCGCTTTTGTGCGACACGAAGCCACATGTTGACAATATTTCGAGGCAAAATGATTTAGCAGGGAGAATTTTTGTGGAAAATGGCATCGCAGGGAAATTTCGACAGTATACAAAGGAAATCAAGCGGAAAAGCGAGAGAGCAAAGACCTGAGGATGAGGAAAAAAAGCCTAAAACGACAAAGATTTCTGAATCAGCGAGGTAAAGCTTTCCACGTTATCCATGTATTGTACTCGTGCATAGTAGCCAAGGTGTTGACATGAAAATGTGCTAGATTAATACTTAGATACTGTATAAACGGTACATTCACATTGTGATATTTATCTTAATTTTTCAGACCAATACTAGAAGAGCAAGCACTTCTACGAGAAAAATTAAAATCAGCGCCAGCATGGAAGAAAGATTCAATATCAAAGAAGAAACTCCAGCCTGTAGTAAGTGCTTTATATTCTCACCACCAGCCTAAAGATGTATATCTATAATAATATTAAATGGATATATATCGAGCTTAAAAGTGTGTTCATGCTTCAAGTTGTTTTACGGTTACTTCGCAGTTATTCGTAGTAAATGTAGACTTTAGTCATTTGCAAGCACGTGGTTTTCCACAACTTAAAAGGCAGGAAACTACTCCGAGGGAAATGTATAATCTTTGTTGCAAGCGTGTTTTGTTGACAACATCTCGTGCCCCCCCACTGTTTTGAAGAGACAGCCCATACCGAGAGGAATAGTTGATTAATTATAAATATTCAACTTAGATTTTACTTGTCTTCTGGTTTGAAGTGTAAGGGTTTTGGTAGTTAGAAATACATTTTTTAAACATCATAATGTGCCATCCAGTTCTGCTTGAATACTCTGCAGCCAAGAAATTATAACTTCAATTATAATTTGTGGTAAGCATGTTGATAAGAATTTGTAAACATGATCATTTTGAATATTAAAAGTGTGTGGTTAGAATAAATGTATATAGTGGTCATTCTTGTGCATACTGAAGTCAGAGTGTATGATGTGTGATGTTGTGATTTCATGATAATACATAAACAGAATAAAAACATTGAACTGTAAATTACTCTGTCATAATTGTACATGCGTAAGTCCACAAAATACATGTTGGTAATATTTTTTAGGAAAATTGCTTGAATAGTGTAGACATTTTGTGTGAATGATCTTTATATACGTTTATATGACTCTCATCAGCAGAGCAGCTGTGTGTAAAATTTATGCTAATTTCAGTAAAGCAAGAAGACTTTTCCCTAAGGTTGTTATATCTAGTTGTGTTTTCATGCCATATAAGGTAATTGTGGAAGTGTGCATGGATCAATATTTAAGATGTTGCTTACATCACTCAGCTCAGCATTCTCAAACAAAGACTTTGCAGTTATTTCAGTAATATGTAGTCTCAGTAATTCCACATCAAAGACTATAAACTACATCAAGATTGATGGACTTTTCAAACATATCAACATTGTTTCTGGTTGAACTGTGGGAAGCAAGATTGAAGAGATTCAAACATGGAGTAAATTATTAAAGTTGCTTTTTGTTTGGTCAACTTCGTTTCAAACAGTATATTAAATACAGATATTTGTAATACTGGTATATAAAATATAATATAGGTTGGCAAATGCCCATGCAAGAAGAAATATGGTAACATTTACTTTATGGTTCAATACTGGGAACACAAAGATGTAAAACAGAGAACTAGTCAAAAGTCTAATGCTAAAGTAATGAAAATATGATTTTTCTATTCTGTAATAAATTCTAGTGTGCTCTGATCGATGCTGTGGTCATTGTGTATTCCAGCCTTTGAAAATTATTGCCTGTCGTGGTGTGACTTTTATACCATTACAACTTAATTATTGTAATTTGTTGTATTTAGATTATATGCCTATATCGTCATTTAAATCATATGCCTATATCACCATTTCATATGGGGATACAATATCCAGTACGGAAGACGTCAATATTAAGTTACTCTGTGAGCTGAATTCATTCTTGATTCTTTGCAGGTTGTGAGGCCACCATCACCCAATTTCAATACATCAAATGTTGGTCTCAAGCAAGCAAGTTACATAGTAGCTCCATCTCAGGTTTGTGTTGTATTTACAAAACGTATCAATTTTTGTGCTTGCACTAGATAATTAATACATAAATAACACAACCACTATAGTCATTGTACATATATAGTTGCAATAGTTTGTTTATGATTCAAACTATGTAAATTCTCAGAGCTTCTGATCCTTTTTGACATTCCTACATTTATACCAACATTTAGAGTAGTTAGGGAAGACCTTTAAAAAATTGCAGACCTGTCAACCTTAAAATTTTAAAACAGGGAGATTTTGCTTTTTAGCACTTGAAAAACTGTGAGATTTTATCAAAAACCAGGAGAGCAAAATTAAAGTCATATCCAGTGTTCAAAACAGTAAAAAATTCTAATCATTTTCCCGGCTTTATAATCATTATAATTGCATTCGCTTCAACAACTTGTTTAATTTAATTTAATGCTAACATGGGAAGAATGCAACTAGTTTTCGAGATCCCACGTTACGTCATCTCATATCCTTACAATAATCTACTTATGGCTTATGGTGCGAAAGTGGATAAAAAAGCAGAACACTTGTAGTTCATGGAGTAAGTTTCAGCTTGGACACGAGTGATTTTCACACGATTATTATTTCTTGCCAGATAATTTAATGTGGAAAATATTCCATTACCTCATAACAATTAAAACAAGCAGTTGGGAGAAACAGGTCAAAACCAGGAGTCTCCCGGCGGCACCGGGAGAGTTGACAGGTCTGAAATTGTGTATAGCAATTGTTGACATATTTTCAAAACCTTTTATTAACGATGTAAATTTCCATAATTATTATTTATATAACCATAACCATTTACTATACACAGTAACATATTGTATTTTTAAAGACAGGGTTATGGGAAAAGCTAGCAATTGTAAGCTAGACTAAAGTTATAGACTCTGACTGAGAACTTTTTTGCGATACAACTCACATGCATATTGTTCTCGATTAAGTTTTTTATCATAATTGTGCTATCTTTTTTTCCAATTTGCGTAGGTTATCGCTAAAGTGTCGCATTCATTGCCTTAAAAATTGCATTTTGTTGACCGTTATGTGTTATTTCTGAAATTATTAAAAACTGCATGGTTTTACAGCTTAGTTTAAATATGACAAAGGATTTTACTCCTGAATGGGAAGTGTTGGCCATTAATATATGTAACTATATTTGCTCTACTGACTGCCTTGATACAATAATTAACTGTGGTTTTCTGGCAGAACCTTCGTCCTTCATCACCACCACATCGCAGAAAGACACCATCAAGTTCCCCTTCAGGATCACCTGGCCCAAGTACTCCAAGAAGTGCCTCGCCAACTCTCGTGTTTGATGCACAGATGGCAACTGAGAACCAGCATAGGGTTGAAAAGGCAATGAAAGTTAGACTATATCTTTTGCAACAAACTGGACCAAATTCTTTTCTTATTGGTGGAGACTCACCAAACCATAAATTTCGAGTTATGATTGGTCCTCAGGTACAAATGCTTCATTCTCTCAAATGGTTGGTGCTGTGGATACAGTACAACTACCTGAAAAATATAAGGCCTAAAAAAATCTGTGGTTCCGGTTTCATATTGCGAAAAAATTAGGGTAGGACGATAGGTAGGTCGGAAATAAAAAATTTTTTTGAATATTTTTTTCATGGTTTTGGCGTTTTTTTGCTGGGTTATTTTTCAGTAGAGTTCTGACATCAGTATTAACTAGAGATGCGTAGTTCCTATGGATGAATTTAGGCAATTTGGTTCTATCAATAATTATTGTGACAACAGATGCCATTTTGGCACGCTGTACGAGCAGCTCGCAACCACCCGGAGAAAATAGGGTCGCACGGTCAATCGTGTTGAAAAAAAAAATAGGGTCGGCAGAAAAAATAGGGTCGGTCGGCAGAGTGTTAGCTACAGTCAAAAATTCCTTGTTAAACGCCATTTTCCCAATTACCTTGAGGTCGCAATTTCCCAATTTGAGTCAGCCAAACAATAGTTATAGAAATTCAATGTTGTTAATATGCCATTAAAAACATGTTTATAACTACATTTGCTCAAAAATTACTCCCAAAATGTGGGAAATGCCATTTCAAAGACACAAAAATTTTAAAAATCGAGAGGGCAACCGCATGCCCCCCAGACCCACAAAGAAATGCCCGGCTTCAGGCTAAAATAAATTTCCCAATTTCAGGTAAACACAGATTTTTTTCACCAGAACCACAGGTGTTTTTTTAGGCCTAAGCAGAACTTCAACGTTTTGATCGCAAAGGCCCTTCATGGGGAAGTTAGTAGCACATACATGTACATACTGTACTTTAATCTCTCTTGATCTGCAGTTCTCTTGATTTATCTCTGTTCATGTATCTCTGTTCAATAAATCATAATATTATTTTCTTAACATGAATTGTTAAATGTTTCATATTGTTTAAATTTGCAGACATGTAGCTGTAGTAAAGGTTTATTCTGTGTTCACCTGCTTTTTGTCATGTTGAGAGTATTTAAATTGAAGGATAATGATCCACTTTTATGGGAAAAACAGCTTAAAAATTATGAGGTATTGTTAAGTGGTGATATGGTTGATTCTTCGATTAATTGCCACATTTCAGTGGTGATACTGATACTAGGGCCATTTATATGTGACAAAATAAGTCGCGACTTACATAAGACGCGACTTAAATAAGTGGAGTTATCGCATAAATGGTTCTCTACGGCTTTGGTCTTATTTATTTGCTATAGCTATAATGTTGTTTTGGTTGTTTTTGTTTTAATATGCAAGGCATTAAATTTTACGTTGTTTCAAGTTTCTGGCATGTGTAGTTAGACTTTTTGTCCAAAATTTCTTATTTAAGACGCGACTTAAATAAGAGCAGCTAAAAGACCTGTTCTTATGTAAGACGCGTCTTATCCAAGACGCGTCTTACATAAGAATTTTGTACCTTTTATACGACAAACTCGCGTCTTACTTAAGTCGCGTCTTATGTAAGTCGCGTCTTATTTTGTTCCGTATAAATGGCCCTAATGTCAGCTACAGAAATGTCAGCTACAGAAGACATGTAATGAATGACCTGTGAAATTTGCAATTAAATCTTTTAACAGGTGGAAATGCTGTTCCACAAATTTCATGCCTCAGTCAGTTCAAGAATAGGGAGCAAAACAAAGTTAGTTACCAAAAGTAAACAAACTGCACGTCGAGGTACAACAGATTCTCATGTTCAAAATGGACCAGTTGGAGCAGGGTTGATTAGTTCATCTCCTAGAAGTGATGAAGACGTTCAGTGCCCAATATGTTTATTGGAAATGGTTGATGGAGAAAGTCTTACTATTTGTGATGGCTGCAGTAATACTCTACATCAACATTGTATGGCTATATGTAAGTTTGTAGTATTAATTAATAAAAATGTTGGTGGAAATACATTACAGATCGAAACAGGGAGATACAAAATGATAATCATGAGAATTACAATGATGGTGAAAGTAGTAATGCTGATATTAATTTTCACATATTTCGATCATGTCTTGTCTTGTCATATTTAGGGGCCACTGAATGTAAGAGGCAGAAAGAAGCTCTTGTTTGTCCCTTGTGTCGCAAAGTGTGGGCAATCAAAACAAAAAATGTAGAAAAAACTGAAAAAAGGTTCGTTTGAATTGTGTTCTGCATACAGTATACATATTTCACAATTACTGTATATGCTCTTAGAACTAATTTATTAAACTTACAGTAAATAACACAGACCTGTTTTGCACATAAAATGTATATCCTGTACAGCACATAGCACAGACTTAGTTTTGCACTTGGCATACTGTTCTGTATATCCAATCATAATATTCTACATAAATGCTTTGTTGCATGTACAGTACATGTAGAAGTGTATAAATATCACAGACACTTGCATTGTACCTACAGTACATCACAGTAATATGTAATTAATCCTAGACAACGTATTTTGAATTTTATTTCTCTGTTAGCGTTATATCAAGTGGAGTCGAACTGGCCTTGCCATCTGCATCAAGTCAAGTTGATACCATTCCTCTTGACCAAGACTTGATTTTACCTCATTGTGATCCAATACCACCTGAACATGTTGAACATTCTAAGCCATGGGCTGAGGTATGACTGCTTATATTTTGATTTGTTGAGAGTACAAGTCTAGGAAAAATTATTTTCCCATACTTTGGTTTTGGTGCACTGCATGATGTACTGCATGATGTAGTGATGTTAGTATGTACGCAGATGAATTGTTGTAAGCAACACCTAGCCTACTCGTTATTAAGTGAAATTTAAACTTTGTACAGTAATTTTCAATTACCTCAGCAAACCACAGTAGTTAAACGTGACTATAGTTGATCAGATTAAAACTAGTTAAATGATTTTAAACATGAAACTTTCACTGTAGTGCAGACAATGTTTTATTTTTATCTATGATTATAGTCAACCTAAGATAATACACACTTGTATTATTGCTCAGCGCAATATTTATTATGCTTTATGAGACATTTCGGTTATATTTTTTTCCAGATATTTGGTGAAGATTTAGTTTGCTGTTTGTTCTCTAAAGAATGGAATTATCGTGAAAAAGGTTTACAACATCTTTGTAAGGAGGTTAAAATAATTCTGACGAATGAAAATTTGAGTTCATTTCCAGAAATACTTTTGTCCAGTTGTTCTCAGATCATTGCAATGATGTGTGCTGATCCTGTTTATCCTGTTTACGTCCTTGCTGTGGTGAGAATTTTATTGCAGTTAACACATTAAGCTCCATGAAGACTACATGTAAATAATACATTTTTGCGCTACCAATATCCAGGGGTGGAAAAAATAGGCGAGCACGCGAGCATTGCTCGCAGAAAATGTTAAACAGCTGCAGGAAATTCGTTTGAATGAAGATTTGCTATTGAAAATTTGAAGGAAACCTTAACAGCCATATCCCACTAGGGGCGCAACAACGTATGGTTGGCAGACATTATTCCTTGAATTTAAAACCATTGAAATTTATGCACACGATAACGAAAAAATTAACACACACGATAAGTTTATGCACATGCAGATTTAGCATAAAAATACTCCGTTGGTCTGCAGGAAATTTTTGTCTCCAGGTTGTGCTTCTTTTTTCCTGCCCTGCCAATATTTTATCAGCCTCGCAAGTTTTTATTCGTGTGCGCACAAAAAACACTGGACCAGGTCTATTTTAGAAAAGCTAATCTTTGATGTTGCTTACAGTATCTATTAAACCTCACAGCTATTTCTTTCGACTCGGAAGATAGAATAGAACAACATTCTCACAGATAATCACAACGATTTTTATTATCTCTTGTTCTTCCAAACCTTTTAATGTATATTATACTATTTTCGGCCGCATTTATATGGGTGTTATATCCCTGGTATTTTTTTAAACATTCAAAAATTCTTCCATTTACTTTAGCGAGCATTACGTGTTCTACTGGCCTACATGTCGTACAAATCACCAGCAGAAAAGGTGCTGTTGCAAAAAGAGATTTCACCTGTCCTTGAAGCGATTATCATGAAGTGTGCGGATTCGAACAGGTAATAAAAGAATGAAACTAGCAGATTCTTGCATCTTGGTAACAAATCCGAGATTCCCATGAAACAAATAGCGGGCATCGGAGTGATCGGACAGTGCAGCTTGATTATTTTAATAATTCCTACTAAAAAGTACTACTAAAAACTAAATTACTACTTAAAAGTAGTAAATTTTAATGATGTTGTATATAGTTCAGTGAATATATAGATCAATATATTTGTATCTTGAGGCTAGTGAAAATCTATTACGAAGGACGCTAGCGAGAATCTATTACGAAGGACGTGCACAATAGATTGCTAAAACTTGAAAATTTCTGTTTTCAGGCGGGTAAGTTCACTGTCTGCAAAGACTCTTGTTGAATTATGTAAAGACGAAAGTGGCGACATGGCATTAGGATCAGCTTTGTCTTCATCTTCCGAGGGCAATCAGTGTTTGGGAGGAATAAATTATGTGTTATCAAGGACAGTTGTTCGTTCACCTGAGAATGTCACATGGCCTTGGTGGCTGGGTCGTCTGTATCTGCTAGTAAAACTGCTGGAAGAATCCACGGATTATTTTAGAATCGAAACTGAAACAGTTGATTACAAGAAAGTTTCTTTGAATATCAGACTTCCTTCGTCACCAAATAAATTACCCGAGAACACTAATCAATGGGAGAATAATTTCTCTCGCCTGATGTTCATAGTACATTTTGCCATCAAAGCAACGAGCTGTCTTCATAGCAAAGGAAACAAGTTAGCTTTAAGGATTTTGACAAGATGTCTAAAGCTGGCTTCAAAAGTCCGTAGTGCTTTTACAGAAGTAAAGACGTGTTTGAGTGAGTTAGAAAAGAGTGACAGGAATGCTTTACAAAGACAATTTAAACATAGACATGCACCACAGAGAGGTGTGTCCGTAGATTCAGCTTATGGCTCTAGCAGTGGAGAGAACTCGCAAAATTTCGCTGAAACATCGTCTCATGCCGCGAGTCTATCTGACGGTGATGGTAATACACTGGATGGAATTCCTGACTTGTCTGATGTTGATGTTCAAATGTCGGAGTTAGAAAACTTTCATTCAGTTGTTGCTAAATCAGTTAGTGGTGAACATTCATTTCCCTTGACACCACCAGGATCACCTAGTCAAGATGAAGGCAAAAGGCAGAGTGCATTATCACCAAGCTTACCTCCTATAGATGTTCCACTTACTACAACAAAATGTCAAGAGAAAATCGAAGAAGAGGAGGCAGAAGCATTAGCCATCGCAATCGAGGCTTCGACACTACAGCCATTGGTTCCACCACCAATAGAGAAACTTATTGCTGATGATAGTGAGGAGATTGTAGTTCGAGTACAACCTGAGGTAACACACTCTATGGATATCTTTGTGCAGTATACATAATGTTGCAGATTGCCTAGCAATTTTTCGCCTAACAATTCACACTTGTGTAATGTAATAGTAGAAAATATAAACTTTTTAAAATCAAATATAAACTTTATATAAATCATACTGTAAAACATTCCTGCTTACATGCACCGCTATCTAGTCCCCTTTGTGCTGTAAATGATCCAACCCAATCCATGTTTGTTTCCTCACAAGGGTGACGAAGCTGATGGAAAGGAAAGAAAGGATAAACATGTATACTTAGAAGGTATTCACTGGACAAAGACGGAGTTATTGGGAACTGGTGCATTTTCCTCCTGTTACGCTGCTCGTGATAAAGCCAGTGGAACTCTTATGGCTGTTAAGCAGGTAATATTTAGGATACTTGGTGGGAGGGATACATCCACCTTAATCTGGTTGGGAGGACGGTTGATGAGCGGGCGATAATAGTGAATAACATTGTTCTCTAAGACAAAGGCGACCATATATTGTATTCCGTTGAACATTCCAATACGCTGTTCTTATTCAAACTACTACGTTATTTACATCATTTCCACGTTTCGTAACTACATCAACGCTTATATAACGTTCGAAGTTGGTTAGGGCTGTTTTATATGTCTTATTGAATTTACTGACTACTACTATTAACTTTAAACTGATAAATACTATATTAAGGTAGGTAAATACTATTAAGAGCCAAATAAAGTCTTAGTATAGTGCGTACTTTGCTCAAGTAAAAAAAGCAAGTAGTTTATTTCATCATTTTCATGACTTTGCCGTTCACTTGTAACTTCAGAAACTCGCTAGTTATGGATCGTGGAGCTACGGCAATGTTCGGTAACACCTGTCAAGGAACCAGGGACTAAGCTGGTGGTATGGGTGGAGAATCTCGAATTTTAAGTTTGTCAGAACATTCTTGAAAAATAAGGTTGCCTGGGTGGTGAGATACGCCTCCAAAGGCCCAGGAATAGCTGTTTGATTAATTAAGGCCAGCGAATTGGATTTGATAACGAAATTACCATCCCCTGTAAATCCACCCCTTTTTTATCTTGATCTTGTGCAACCCATTCAATGGGTCTTCCTCTACGCCCTTCGGGGAAGACCCTGGGTACGAGGTTCGATCTTGTAATGATTTGAACGCTTGGTTATCGTTCTGAAACGTGTAATATAACTTTGCCTGTAATCATTCTGTCAATATTTCGTAATTCTAGGTTTCATTTTGTCGTAATTCCTCAGATGAACAGCAGAAAGTAACAGATACGATAATGGAAGAAATATCAATCATGTCGAGAGTTCAACATCCAAATTTGACCACATGTCTTGGTGTTACTCTCCATGCAGGACATTTTAATATCTTCTTAGAGTGGATGGCAGGTTGGGAGCACTAGATTTTTTCTTAAGGTGGAGTTACACGAGCAACAAAGTCTGATTTCAACGCATGTTAAATGAAAATGTTTACACATAAATTACAAATCACAAGGCAACATGTGTCGACATTTCTACTTAACATGCGTTGAAATCAGATTTTGTTGCAAGTTGCAGCAATTTTGTTGCTCGTGTAACTCCAGCTTTAACTTTCTCCAACGTTTTCTTAAATCTTGACCTGTGTATTTGTTAACCTATTGTGTACAAATCACAAGGCAACATGTGTCGACATTTCTACTTAACATGCGTTCAAATCAGATTTTGTTGCAAGTTGCAGCAATTTTGTTGCTCGTGTAACTCCAGCTTTAACTTTCTCCAACGTTTTCTTAAATCTTGACTGTGTATTTGTTAACCTATTGTGTACTGTATAGTGGTCAACCGGAAGTTATCAAATTGAGAAAAGAATGCAAATTAATTTCAATTATACCATTAGCCATGTTTTGTAGTAGATTGAGAGGTGTTGCCACAATAAGTGTCAACTTTCTGAAGTTGATCACATAATTCTGTCTTGTAATGAAACCCACTAATATACTACTAGAAGTAGAATCCTGCACGGTATAATTCTAAAATCAAACCCATGCAAATCATGTCAGTATATGTTTGGGTCTTTCACTGAAAAGGAAATTTGAATATACAGGTGGTTCCTTAGCCAAGCTATTATCAACTCATGGATGTTTGGAAGAAACAGTTGCAATAAAATACACTCAACAGATAATTCGAGGAGTGGCCTACCTTCATGAACATCATGTTATACATAGAGATATTAAAGGTATGGATTCTCACACATTTTGAATTTTCCGTTTTGCAAAAATATAAAGCTAGAATCAAGGTCTTTTTCTGTGTTGCAGGTTTTCACTAGCCAAAGTTTGTATCTAAGATTTTTCAAATTCTCAACAGTTTATTTCTCATGATAGGTGCAAACATTTTACTTGATTCTACTGGTCATGTGGTCAAGGTTGCCGATTTTGGAGCCGTCGCTCGTCTTAAAACTGAAAAGACGTTTACTGGAGAATTTCAAGGCCAGTTATTGGGAACTATTGCATATATGGCACCAGAAGTAAGTCCCCTTTTCTTTTTGCTTTACTGGTTATTCAGCTGGGCGTTATGGGTGAATTAACTAAAACAGTTTCCATTCAACCTAATTTACAAACATAGTTCCTTTTTCGCACATTTAAGCATTAATTTTTAAGCATTAATTTTTCGCAATAGCTGTTATCGTAATTGAATACGTCTATGCTACGTACCAGCGGTATCTGCATTATTTTAACATCGAGACGCTGTAGGGTCAACAATTGTTTTGTGGTTTTTTTCCCCTTTAGCCTCGTTTTCGTGCGTACTTCCACTGAGATACCGCTGGTATTCCGCAGCGGCGTATTCAATTACGATAACAGCTATTATTTAGATAGCAAAGTAGTATACATAGCCACATGATTGAAAAGCTGATGGGGAAAATGAGGAATGCCGTATACCGTATTTACTCGTTTGAGCGCCGCCCCCGATTGAGCGCCGCCCCCGAATGAGCGCCGCATTTGAGATCAAATTTTTTTAAAGAGCGCCGCCCCCGAATGAGCGCCGCACTAATTATTTTCCTGCGATTACCCCTTTCAATGCGACGAATTTACGTCTTCTGATGTCGAGGAAGCATATCCAACAAAGAAAAGGACAGTGACATTGATATTTTGTAAACTTGTAAACAGTGTAAAAACTTTCCGCCGTCAAAATGGGGACATTTAGTGACAAAGACATTTAAAACTTGTTTATTTTATTGTTAAAAGTTCTTGTTATAATTCACAAATAATTTTTTTTAAGGAGCGCCGCCCCCGATTGAGCGCCGCCCCCAAATGAGCGCCGCATCTGAAGCTCTGAAAATTTAAAGAGCGCCGCGGCGCTCAAACGAGTAAATACGGTACTATCAATTCAAGGCATTAGCGTATTAGAATATTTTTCCATACCCATGATATTTTTCCGTACCCATGGGCGACACGTTTTTGGGTTGTGTCGTTATGATGTTATTCGCACAACAAAAATTCAAAATTTCAAATAAACGATGTAGTTGCGTGTTATTCTTTTACTCTTGTCCATCTCTTGTCAGTTCTATCCATGGTTCTATCCAGAGGGTATGGATTCTGAAAAATAAACTCGGCCAAAACCAATGGTTCTATAGTTTATACCTTTTTGTTCAGGTATTACGCGGTGAAAGTTATGGCCGTAAATGTGACGTCTGGAGTATTGGTTGTGTTGTGATTGAAATGATGGCTGGTAAACCACCATGGAACGCTAACCAACATTCCAACCATCTGGCCTTGATTTTTAAGGTAAGTGTTATAATGCAACAATAAATTAAAACTGCAAACTAATAGTCATGTAGTTTTTCTTAAAGTATTAAAATAGATAGTACAATCATAGGAAATGCGCATGCAGTATGGGTGGGGTAGATTGATTCTTTGAGCATAATAAGTGAAGGTACAGGTACCGCGATGTAAGTTCCGGTAGTTAATGAAAGACCTTTCCCAGAAAATTAGCTCTTTATATATGCATGATGATTGATAACAATTTCATAATACCAAGAATATAGGATTATTATATATAATTTGGTCCATGCATGCACCTCCATGCATGCACCTGCATTTGGTCCATGCATGCACCTGCGTTGGGCTGTTGGCCAGAGTAAACACAAGTACCCGATAACCTTTCCCATGTACAGTCCGGCATGTAGTAAAACACTGACTACCGGAACACCACCGGAACACCGCAACACCACCTAACCCTAACCCCAACCCTAATCCTAACCCCAAACCCTAACCCTAACCCCAAGCAAAATGGTGGTGTTCCGGTGGTGTTCCGGTGTTCCGGTAGTCAGTGTTTTACTACATGCCGTACAGTCCTGCGTGAAGTTGAAATACTCTGTTCTCCATGCTGCTATTATTTTAACGGAAACTTACTTTTGTTCTGGTGATCATCACGCATTTTACCAGGGTTTTTTTTATATAAACAACACGTGCATTACATGTAGTATGCATAAAAAGTCTTGTGTTTTTCAGATTGCGTGTTCGACAGGACCGCCAGAAATTCCTGATGGACTTAATCCTGGTTTTCGAGATTTGATATTGAGATGTTTGGATACGAATCCTCAAGAACGATCTGCAGCTTTGGAGCTTTTAAAACATCCTGTCTTTAGATGAAAGTTTGGTACAATGATGTAATAGTGCAGAATGGGGACCGCGTGGAGTATACTCTATGTGTGTACATGTGGAGAGAAATATTTGCAACTCGCGGTTGATATTGAGAATCCTTGAAGAACGAATGCTGCTGCTTTCGAACTTTTATAAAACATCCTGTTTTTATAAGAATCTGCAAATGGAAGTTTGAAAACATCAAGACAAGGCTGCTGTACCACATGTGGAGAGAAACATAGAATAGAGACATATAGAAGCCGCCGTAACACATATTGTTTGGTGCAGGGAAAATGTGAACGTCTGGCAATTATAGACCATTTTCAGAATTACTGGTACGCGTACCATTATACATACGCATTACCTGGAATTCGGTCTTTTGAAAAGACAATGAAAACTGTGAAACTATGAAGTGGTGAAATCAGGAAACGAGGAACGTGCCGGCTACGAGATTTTGTCAAATCATTGTAAAGTGGAATGAACTAATTTCGATCCTGTCCTATAGCGTACTCCTAGGATCAAATATACTTTACCCAGTATCTGCTGACACCATGTGACCGAAATATGTGTAAGAGATACAAAATATAAAAGAATGTTGTCGAGGCTTTACGTATATAGTGCTTTATACGCTCCAGTAATTCTGTGAACGGTCTATAATGATAAGTTTTTATTCAGTATCGACTTGCTAAGAGTGCTAAACTGAAACATTTAACTCGGTTAATGTGGAAATACTAGAATCGTAATTCGTACAAACTGAAACATTCAAGACATTTTTATAAATCGCTCTACGGTGCAACCTTCATTCAGAATGTCGATAAAATGTAAATTGTGTATTATCCAATCGCCTCCAAACAAGCAAAACGTTCTTACAACCGTTACGCATTTCTAACCTACACTCATCTAGCATCTTGTTCACCCTCACGGTACCACTCTCCTCCGCAGAGCTGTATAGTACCCGAAGGCTAGCTATATATAGTTAAACACGCGACCCTTCAGAAAAGTATTGTATCTAAAGTATTTAAGAGTTGTGAAATGTAAATATTGTTGATATTTTTTATGTACAAGTCAACGAAAGAACTTTATCCTTGTACTCAATTTCGAGCAAATTGGGGGGGGGGGGGGGGTGCTTATTATCCTTACTTGCAGCTGAGAGCCAAGCTGAATTGCAAAGGACACAGCTCAACGTGATCGAGTGGAAGGCTTTCTAGGTGCGCCTCTGGCAGCCACCTTATGACTCATGTATGATCAGGGAGCACAGCTACGATGGTAGGGTTAGTTTAAGGCTAATCCCAGCTTAGGGGCTAATCCCAACCAACCTTGTCAACATTCTCTGTGGGAGGAAACCGGAGTACCCGGAGAAAACGCACGACTTTCCGCAGTTGACTGACTCTTTTCACATGGATATCATAACGGGAATCGAACCCACGATACCGGAGCAAGTAGTTCCAACGCAGAGAAGACGCGCAGAGTAGATATGATGCCCTATCGACAACAAGAATCGAGCTATATTCAGCAAACCTCAAGTCACTTGACAGTGAATTTCTACATGAACAGTAAACAATCGATAAGCCAGAGCTAATGTCCGTCAAAAACACGCAGTATTGGAGAAGTACAGCCATATGTGAAAAGCTTGATAATCGTGACTCCTTGAATGGAAAACATGTCTCTGGAACAGAAGTAGATTATATTAACCAAATTTGCCAGCACGGACTGTATACACCTATATGACCATGGTCTTGCCAACAGTAACGAGTTCGACAAGCAGCTGCACAGAAACGAGGACAAGTGGTAAGAAATCAAATTGCCTTGGAAAGGAAACAATCCCCCTCTTCCCACCATTGAAGCTGGGAGCAAGTGACGGCTAAAACATGTGACAAGAAAATTGGAGCAAATTGACCAGTAGGAAAAGTATGACGAGACCATCCAAGAACAATTGCAGCTCGGAATTATCGAAGCCGCACTAGATAAGCTTAGGAAGTAACTATGCAGGAAAGGATGCTTCGGCGAGAGAAAGCAACAGCCACCTCTCAGGGGCCAGTTGTATAAAAAAGGTGATTAAAGTTAACTATGATTAAGTGGAAACGTCATCCAATAAGAAGCGCCTATGTGAGAGTTAATCACTATTTAACTACGAAATAGTGATTAAAAAAATGATAGAGTTTTATACAACCGGCCCCTGAACGCTAATTGTCTTCATACAGGGCCCCAATACAAAACAATCTGGTACAAAAACAGAACCCGAAGAAACAACCAACCCCAAAAGCAAAGGTTGGATGAGATGCACAACTAGAAAGAAAGCGTCGCTCTGATAAGGAATTGTCAAGTTTAATTTCGCTTCGCAATTTTTGACTTGGCCCAAACTAAGGCCACATAAAATAAATTCCTTGATTCTCATCACTACACTTTGAAAATGTCGAAGAGCCGGGAGGTTTATATTTTATATTTATATAATTTATCATCAATAAATAAAAAAATAATTCCTAACATTTAATATTTCTGTGATTTCCAAAATAAAGTATCACAAACCGAAATAAACATGTTTCTCCACGAACAATAGGGCCATTTATACGGGACAAAATAAGTCGCGTCTTACATAAGACGCGTCTTATATAAGCTGAGTTATCGCATAAATGGGTTCTTTACGAATTTATTCTTATTTACTTGCTATAGCTTAGCCTGCGAACAGGCTCACTGGGAGAAAGGTGATTCGCGCCGCCCGCAACCCAGGGCCTGTTCGCAGGCTAGCTATAGCTGTAATGCTGTTTCGGTTGTTTTTGTTCGAATAAGCAAGGCTAATAATTTTACGTTGTTTCAAGTTTCGGGCATGTGTAGTTAGAATTTTTGCCTAAAATTTCTTATTTAAGACGCGTCTTAAATAAGAACAGCTAAAAGTCCTGTTCTTATGTAAGACGCGTCTTATCCAAGACGCGTCTTACATAAGAATTTTGTACCTTTTATACGACAAACTCGTGTCTTATTTAAGTCGCGTCTTATGTAAGTCGCGTCTTATTTTGTCTCGTATAAATGGCCCTAATGACTGAACCCTTCAACTGAATGCGAAGTTCCGTTAAAATGCAATGAAATTTCTTTCAAGGTTCTATTTGTTTGAAATTGGCAGTTTAAAATGGCAATAAAAACCCAATTTTAAATATAAAAAACTTAACTGTTGTAGTAAATATTGTTGCCCCCGTAAAATTGTATGAAATAATATATTCTCTCGTGTTGATATTATAACTTTTATTATTACGCCCAATATAAATACTTATTTCTAGTTTACCCGTTCGTACAATCTTCTCGTCTCTCGTCCCTTCACTGTTCGTTTTCTCAATAATAATGTTTACAAAATCTCAAGTAGACTCTATTATCTTAAAAAAAGTATACGCGTCTCGCCATGTCTCGTCTCGCTCACTGTTTCGCTTTTTTTGATTGACAGTTCAAAACTAAAGTTATTACTAGAAGTTACTATCGCAAGGGAAATGCTGCCTCACCCCCAAGGGATGGCACCATGCACAATTTTCTGAATAAGGGTCTGTTTATACGATCCCGCTTCGCCAGGACGAGATATGAGGCAGGATGATTTCGATGTATTGAAATGAGTCACAGTGCACAATTCAGCAAAAAACATTACTTTTCTAGAGATAGATTATAGTTACTGTAAACGAAAGGTTGTTCAAGCAGCAATTATAATCTTTTTGAACTACAAGATCTTGTCTACAATATTTGAGTTCTGTTAACAAGCATTTGAACTTTTGTTTAGCCTAGTGACTTATTCCAATACATCAAAAATCATCCCAACTTCCATCATGTAAACAGGAAAAGTGGAAAGATCAGCTAAATGTATATGAATACATTCAATGCTT
>CACRXK020001937.1:0-47916 GCA_902702795.2 Paramuricea clavata | reverse complement strand
CCCAGGGCAAAGGTTTCATACTCAGTTGTGATGTGTTAATCTGGTCTCTATTGAGTATTGGCGTACACACGTAAAAATCTCAACTTGTCAACAAGATGTGTTCGCAACAGGTTTGTAGCAAGCTATTGCACCATGCAGCATTCACCAATCGAACGGTTCGAACGAGTCTACGAACATCAAGACATTCACTGAGAGTGAACTACGAACCCGTCAACATTTTATCAAGTTGCTACAAGGTTGTCACTGACAACTTGTTGAATTGCAGGACGATAACAAGTTGTTGGAACAACTTGTAACAAGTCTGTTGAGGTCAGCGACCTTGTAGCAAGTTGTCAACTTGTCAACAAGCAGTGCGAACACATCCTGTTGACAAGTTGTTGGAACAACATTGCTACAAGCCTGCTTAACCCGCGGAAAGGAGGGACCGCTCGCAGCCTACAAGCCTGCCTACAAGCCTGCCGCAGGTTTGTAACAACTTGTGCGTTTTTACGTGGGTAGTTTTTACCAGTTTTCAATCGCGCACCTGACGTTAACGTGGCGCAAAATATGTCATGTGCCTGCAAAAATGATCATGTCCAGGCCCGAAGACCTGCTCTCTTAGCAGATGGCACGATCTCGTTTGTTTGTTTTATCGTTGAGGGACTACAACTCAATAGGCATTTAGTATTTTTGCACAAGTGAACATACAAATCCTACACGTTGAATAAGCATTGAATTTTTTTTGCATTTTCGACAGGCAATCAAGAACAATGCAAGTTTTCGTGTCTGGATTCTGTTTTTTCTCGTGATGTGCTCGTTTTCGCTCCTGTTTCTCGACTGGTACAGTTAACACATCATCATACTGCATCAGTCTTATGGTAAGTGAGTTGAAATATCTTAGACAAATTTAAGAAATAGACACACTACACCTAGATTTAGTTTCGATTTTAATTAAAAAAAAAGTTTCGCCCGATAAATTTTATGAAATGTCACACATGTTAATACTTGTTTTACTACCTGAATACAATTATACAAAGACAATATGAATGTCCCCCATGCATATACAGTAGTTTAATAAAGCCCCAGTTACACGATACCGGATTCGCATCGGAGCGACATCAAATTTTACAGTTTTAAGGGGAGTTTAGCACTCAAAATTATGATAATATAACAGAATTAGTCAAAAAGTTCAAATATGAAAAGTTGTAAGAGGTCGAAAAGCGTCTTAGTTGATGTCGCTCGACTCGCTCCGATGCAAATCCGGTATCGTATATAAACTGGGGCCTAAGTATAAGTTAATATTTAGCAGCCTCGTCCCCAGGGCTTTCTTGAGGGCGCATGACGAAGCAGTTGATTATTTAGTTATACAACTAACCAGTTACGAAGAAGTAAATGTCGTACTCCAGTCAAACTGTGTGCACAATGACTGCAGAACTTTGCTTGCCATGTCAAACTCGACGAGCGCCCAACCATGACAGCCAAAGCTTAAAAATTTTGGAATTAAGTCTTGCATCATTTTCAACTCGACCACAATGGCGGAGGCGTCCGCTGGGTCCATTTGTAGTATAATAAGTACCATCAGCGGCAGCAGATCGTCAGCGGTAATGGCTAAAGAGATGGTCTCATCAACTCTGTCTAAGACTTGTTGCCTTAATTCCTGCACCGCGTTAGTCACTTTGGTTAAAGATTTTGTCTCGTTATTCTCATCAACTCTGTCTAAGACTTGTTGCCTTAATTCCTGCACCGCGTTAGTCACTTTGGTTAAAGATTTTGTTAAGCATTTTAGCTTTCCAAACACGGATGGTACTTCAAAAACATCCTTGAGGCAATCTAAAGATGGTCCAAAATACTTTGAAAATTTTGAAAGTTCGTTCTCGTATTGTGGTGTTTCCACCTTAGTATGTTCATTTTTCGTAGTGTCTTTTTCATAGATCGCAGTCGACGACCTTGAGGTTGGATTTTGATTATCATTAAGATTTCCTATGCCTACAGGCAAGCTCGAACTATTCCCGTTGTTTTCAGTGCCATTTGGAATATAAGCTTGCTCATTGTTATTGGTACAAGTGCCATTAGGAATATAAGCTTCGATTTCGCCTGACATTTTGTTCGCTTTAAAACTGTCATAATTATCATAGCAACTATCACCTTTGCTATTTCTGTTCTCAATTTTACTTCCTCCGCTCACTTCCTCTGACTTTCGTCGCAAGAAACTGATCATTTTACTGCGTATACTACCCGGCGATCGTTTTTTGTGTTCTTTAGAGGCCTGCGTGTGGGTATATACATGGTCTTTAGAGGACGCATTGGAGGATCGTGATGAACTCGAGGTGGTAGATGAGCTTTCACTTTCTGGAGGTGTAGAGGAATCAGATCTGAACCTAGTTTCAATCCTCGAACTGCGTCGTGGAATTGGATTACTCGCTGAGCGTTGCCTGGCAATGGTTGCCTGACGACGTTTTTCGAATAATTCCAACCACCATTCATCCTTCATGCCCAGATCTAGGCAGCCGATGGGGTACGTTGAAAGAAACTCCAGGTCATGAATCATTTTTTCTTTGTGTTTTTTATACGCCGTCTCGTAAACTTTCATTATATCTCTACCAACTTGAGTGTAAAAATTCTCCTCATAGCACAATTGTAACTTGCGTTTTAACACATCGGAGTATACACTATTGAATTGCTCCAGAAAAAATTGAGCTGTACGATCAGAGTGCTCCTTAATTTGTTCACACAATTTCTCTAATGGTGTTAAATATTCTTCCTGGGACGTGCCATCGCAGTCAACAAGTAGGTAGCCGTTTTCAAAGCTCGCAGTGTTCTTTTTTCGTTTCTCGCCGCCTTCCCTCGAGGATTGCACACCATCCAAAATATCCTGACACGATCCTCGTATGTATCTGGTGAATTTTGCAAACTCTTCTCCAAATGGGTGTTCGGGGTTGTTTACAATAGCCGTGACGCGTTCACTTAGTGTTTGATACTCAGGTAAGTGGCTGTCACTGATAACTGCAAATGAAAAAGATAGTGGCATATCAGAGGCAGAGCTTACAAGAATGAGCGGGCGAATATATAAGAAAGGTGTAAGCACGATTTCCAACAGAATTTGGAAACCCTGCGATGGTGCCTAAGGTTCTGTGAAGATTTTGAAATTTCAATAGCATTTCCGGTCATTTTCGAGAGTTGTTTTGGAGCTTTAGTCAGATTATCCAAAACATTTAACGAAGAATATCGTGTTTTAAAAACATGAAACCTTTCGCTTGACATTTCTGTGGTAAGAAGGAAATCATTTCGAGAAACAACCGGCGTTTGTCTGCATTATAAGCGGCGAAATTCGCCGAAAGCCGGCTTCTGTTGGAAACCCTGTCAGTTAGGAAATAATTTACAAGGGGCAAAGATGAAGTGTTAATACGCAGAAAAATTTCTCACAATGCTATAAAATCCTGAGCACAGAACTTAGAGTGCCTACTTTTGGTTTAGTCAGCATGGGCAGATGATTTGGAGGTACTTTTGATTCTCAGCGAAGATATAGCGGTATTGAAAGGCATTTTAGGTTTTTACTGTTTGAAAAACACTCTTAATGCTACTAACTCTCGTTAAGAAGTCTCGTATAGATAGAGTTCGAATTCACAGCAACGATGATTAGCACCTATTCTTTACGGCTTTATCTTTACTTTGAACAGTGATGTAATACCAGTTTTCTTCTACAGTAAACCAGTAATTCGTGCAATTATCATGCCAGGATTTTGGGCACTTCACTCGATATAACCAATTCTCGAGGGGATTTGCAGGGCCGCAGGTTGGATTCCTGCCAGAGGGCTGATAGTTGCATTTTTGACTGATTTTTTACTTGAGTGTGGGACAGTTAAATAATGGGAAATGACCAGCCTGCTTTGCGTGCACTGTTTGCCTGCGAATCGGACTGTTCAGAACTGGAAATCGGGCTGGAGCACGCGTTCGTTCTTTTGATTTGGCAAAAGAAGCACGACAGATGGCAAAATTCGCACAGTGCCCGTTTGCAAAAACAACTGCAAACTGCTCTAATTCTTTCTGTCACTTTCATTTGATCTCATCTGTGAGTCGGCCTCAACGGCCTTTGATCCGCAACTGCTCTTAGTTAGGTATAATAAATGTATAAAAATTCCACTCATGAAACCGGTTAATCTATACCTACCATCAGTTGGTCGTACTCCCGAATGACTAGTTATGGTAGCGCTAGCCACACCTTCGTCCTTTGTTACATCTTCTTTGATACGTTTTAAGTTCTCCAATATACTCATAGCTCGAACCTAAATCAAACGATGAGTTGGAAAAAGAGCACTAAGTTATTTACTGTAGATACATAGAGTTGAAGTAATGGCTGTTAATATTGGGTGTTTCACTTGACTGAACCCTAAGTTTGCATTGTGTTAATGCATGGTCTAAACATATTCTATTAAGATATGATGGTCTGGAATCCCGACAAACTTCAAAGGCACAAAATATGGTCAAAGACTTTGCCTAGAAGCGTGGCATATAAATATGAGGCATCATGCTTTGAATAGGGATGACGGTGCCTATTTGCCAGAGGAATATATGCATCTTCTTGGCAGGTGACGTCATCCCTTGGGTATTTAAGAAGCCACGATCACAGTTTTAGATCAGCCTTGATGAAGACACTAGACTGGAGTGTCGAAACGTTGGGTCTTGATTACAATTCGACTGGGCTTTGTAATCATTTATTTAAACCAGAGTAGCGAGCTGATATACCTGGTTGCAGTGAACGAACAAACTTTATACCTTTGTTTGATGTTGAACTGTATTACACAAATCCCTTGTCTCAACTTCATTAAATATTATACAAATAATGAATGTTTATGAGTGCAATGGTAAGAATATTTTCATGAGGTGAAAGATGGAATGTTCCATTCAACGAGGCGACAGCCGAGTTGAATGGAACATTCCATCTTTCACCGAATGAAAATATTCTTACCATTGCACGAAGAAACATTCATTATTTGTTTTATATAATACCAAAATTAAACTAATAGATTCGTATGAGAAGCATTTTGAGGGATGCGATTTATCGAAAACACAAAGAGTGCAATTGCACTATACGTTTTATTCCAGAAAAATAGACTAATAGATTCGTATGAGAAGCATTTTGAGGGATGCGATTTATCGAAAACACAAAGAGTGCAATTGCTCTATACGTTTTATTCCATTGCACTCGCGGAGAGTGCAATGGAACGTGTTCCATTGCACTCTTGGGAAATGGAATTTATACTATACGTTTTATTCCATTGCACTCGCGGAGAGTGCAATGGAACGCGTTCCATTGCACTCTTGGGAAATGGAATTTTCTATTCAATATCACGTGACCATAAACAGCCAATTAAACGATTAGAATTTAATAAGGTATTATATAATATTCATTGTAGCTGCACGTTTCATCTCAGCTATCCCCATTGGGCAGTTACTTAATTATACGAAAATACAATGAGCTCAATCAGTGCAAAAATGAACATAAACTCAGACAAAAACATGTAACAAACACTACTGTTTAGTTTCCAGACCATCGTATCTTGAGAGACCATGGTCGTCTCGCCCTCCTTCGTCTTGCTTTGTCCTATCTCATCATAGCCTTCCTCAGCTTTTTTAGCGTTCCCTAGCTTATCCTGGCGTTCCCTAGCTTATCCTGGCGTTTCCTGGCGTTCCCTAGCTTATCCTGGCGTTCCCTAGCTTATCCTGGCGTTCCCTAGCTTATCCTGGCGTTCCCTAGCTTATCCTGGCGTTCCCTAGCTTATCCTGGCGTTCCCTAGCTTATCCTGGCGTTCCCTAGCTTATTCGTCCTTACCTTATCATAGCCTTCCTCAGGTTTTTTAGCGTTCCTGGCGTTCCCTAGCTTATCCTGGCGTTCCCTAGCTTATTCGTCCTTACCTTATCATAGCCTTCCTCAGGTTTTTTAGCGTTCCCTAGCCTTTCTTAAGTCCGGATCAAACAAGGACAAGAATGCATGAGAGTTGGCAGTATGCGACCTTGGTTAACGCCAGTGGTTAACGCCTATTATATTCGCGTACATGTGCAATCAGCTAGGAGCCATGCAAATATTACACATTTTAATAGGAGGTCACAAAACCGCACTTATATAAACAGCATGTTTCAAAATACGTATTATCATTTCATCTTGTATGCTTGTATAAAGCCTGGTTTCCATTAAATCGTAATTATCGCAAGAACCGCATCGCAAGCGTCGCAACGATTTAAAAAACGCGCAAATTGTAATAAAAACTGCGATTTATTGGAAACTTGAGTCACACCGATAACTAAGACTCTTACGACAAAGTCGCAAAGATAGACTTCGATTTTTGCGATAGCGATGTCTGCGTTCCGCGACTATTGCGATGATTACGATTTAATGGAAACCAGGCTTAACCTTCTTTTCCATTTGACGTTTTGCCAATGTTTTCTGTTTCTCAGACATTTCCTTGCACTTGAGATATTCCACCACAATCGTCTGGTTGTCATGCAGTTGAAATCTTTCACTCTCTAAAGATTCTCTTATTGTATCTCTTATTGCCACGAGAACTCGTTGTAATATCGTATGCAAGTTGGCAGTGAGTTTGCGCGCTTCCTCCAGCTCATGTTTTCTCTCTTTCGTCTCGCCATTGTCTCGAATGGCGGCTTTGATATGTTGAACAATACCCTGGTTCACGTCAATCTAGGGAAACCGAAAAATCACTGAGAATGAGAATCGAAACTCATAAAGACACGTATTAATGTTACCTTGTTGCAACCTGTGTGCCATTTCAACCGTACCGGAACGTAGAAAGAATATAGAAAGATGGCCTGAAATATTTTTGGAAGGGCAAATGAATTACGGTCTGCAATTTCTGTTTTTGAACTGCCAAAATGGCCCGCTCGAAATAGCGAAAACTGCAACAGCAGGCCAAAACTATTATTCATTTTCGTTGACATTTCTAGGAGTTGTGAAGTTATTAAAATCAAGATTTGAAATTTTATTGACAGGTAAAGAGATGAGAACCAAGATGGTATTACCATGGTATTAGAGTTGCAAGTATTTAGAGATATTATATAAACAAAACGTAAGAAGAATTGGATATAGGAAAATGAAGCTAAGATAGGACCCAGCCGTAATCCAACCCACCGAACGCTGCAGGAAAATGGATGCACAGCAACCATTGCTGAAACTTGCACATGATGCAAGAAGAGTATATAACTCTCACAAAGAAGCACCATTTCCTGCATTCCTGATGGTGGAACTGGCCTTGGAGACAGGCACAATGCTGAATAGGTATAAGAAATTTATTATATTTTTTGTAGAAGAATTTTCAGTGAACCATCCTCAGAGGTATGAAAAACTAGTTTCACATTTATTCTGGCACAGCAGAAAACAATAAAAAAATTGTTGTCTCATGCGGAATCGAACTCGCATCTTTGGGTAGCAACACTTAATTTTTAGCCTTTTAATTGTCTTGGAGGACGTGCAGTATTCTCAGTGAAAGGATGTTTTTATAATTGTACAAATATTGCTATATATAAATAAATAAAAAATTTTCCAAGAATATTGACATTCTAGAACATGACAAAATATTGAATATGTAAATCAAATAGATACTTTCTTCTATCCACAAGGTCCTGGCTACTTTCCGTTATATACTTATCTAAAATGACATAAAAAAAATATCTGGTGACATGTCATGATGTAATTATTGTGCTACCTGGTCTTCTAGTTGATGTCTTCTCTTCTTTAAATCTGCATCAATAGCCATAACAAACATCTTTGTACATTTTTTCTCCAGAGCAATGTGTTCAAACTGATGCAATCTTTCATCTTGTTGTTTACACAGAACTTTGTACAACTCGTCCAACACTTGTGAGTCTCGTTCAATGTCATGGTCGAGCTTCCTGATATATGACATCTGATTTTTGAGAGCTTCTTCAACTTTTCTAAGATCCTTTTGGTATATTTGTATTTTTGGAAGGATACAGCAATACAGCATTCTTATCAATGAGGACTGCTCCTCTTGACTCTAAAGAGTTGAGGAGGTGCTTGTTTGACTAGACAGGCAGTGATATTTCAGGGGCTTTCAGACTGGGATTGAGACCAAATTATTAATTAATTAAAATAGAGAAATACTACTAGAAAGTTTACTACCCCAATGTTCCCACAGAACTTTATAATTTATCCCTGTGTCGTATAACTTCTTAAAATCCAGAATCCTGCCACTTTTCACCCTTGCTTCCAGTGTTTCTCATTACCAAATAAACATCCCACGTCCTGCTAATATATTAAACGCTTCCAGAGAGTATGTCGCCACCTTGGCTATACAGCCTTTTTTCGTGATTGCACCGTTGGACTCTAACCAATGCCATGTACTGTACACAAAAACAAGGGTCTATGGCCAAGGTGAGGCGTAAAAAAAATGTACCTGTGGTTCCGGTTTCATATCGTGAAAAAATTAGGGTCGGTAGGTCGGAAATCATTTTTTTTTTTGAATATTTTTTTCATGGTTTTGGCGTTTTTTTGCTGGGCGATTTGCAGTAGAGTCCCGACATCAATATTAACTAGAGATGCGTATTTCCTATCGACGAATTTAGGCAATTTTGCTCAATAATTAGTGTGACAACAGACGCCATTTTGGCACGCTGTATGAGCAGCCCGCAACCACCTGGAGAAAATAGGGTCGCACAGTCAATCGTGTTGAAAAAATAATAGGGTCGGCAGAAAATAAATAGGGTCGGGAACCGGAACCACAGGTATTTTTTTTTACGCCTGATGTACTTACCAGAAGCATGTATTGAAAGATCACACGGGAACCGGAACCACAGGTATTTTTTTTTACGCCTGATGTACTTACCAGAAGCATGTATTGAAAGATCACAGAACTAAACTAGTTGAATTATACAACAACTTCAACATTTTGAGTGAAGGCCGTTCAACATTTTTCAGCTAGTTTGATCCTGTAATTTCCAGTGGCAAAGCCAGCCCGACAATTTGGTCATGCTATGCAAATATTTCCATGTTCAAACACTGTGAAAACAATAAATTTCTAAAGAAATGAACAATGATAATTATTTAAAATTTGCATAGCATGACCAAATTGTCGGGCTGGCTTCGCCACTGGTAATTTCTCGAGTGTATCTTAACCACTACCTAGTAGACATAAAAGTACTACAGTGGTGAAATATGTCATTATTCAAGAACCATCATTATATTGTCACATGATGCCTGGAAAAGATATATTTAGTTCAATTATTGTGATTTGACTTATTACCTCTCGTATACTTTTTGTTCGTGAATGACTGATTGTAATCAGGTGCTCAGCAAGATTAAATAATTCATCAATATTATCATCATACTCGTAACGTTCGTCATCTGCATAATGTGTTCTGTATGAAGGATCTTCTGTACCTGTGATCAAAACGATGATTTTCAGGTAAACTTTCATATAACAAAGTCAACAAACTTAATAACTGGATTGACATGAGTTCAGTGGCGCTGTGGCCGGGGGGGGCATGGCCCCCCCCTATTGTGGAGACCCGTCGGAAAATTGTGAATGTTGTCGGAAATTTTTGGAAAATTGTCAATGTTGTCGGAAATTGTCAAAGTTTCCGACGTTGGTATATTCGGAAAATTTTGGATAAATGGAGAAAATTGGTGATGTACACAAAAATTTTAAGATGTAACGAAAAATTTTGGTATGTCAGGAAAAATTTTTTGACCCCTAAAATGGTACACTGACCGAAATTTTTTTGGCGATTTTTTTGTCGGAAAAGTTAACTGCCCTTGGCCCCCCAAAAAACATGGGTCCCACGGCGCCACTGCATGAGTTATGATAATGGTTAGGTTTACTTTGTAATTTACAGTTTGGTGTTGCTTTATATTTGTTGCATGAGTTTGTTAGTTTGTTTGGAATAATACATTAAGCCTTGCAGGAAACAATGTTTCCGCAACAATGTTCCCTAGTTTGCCCAGGGCTTTATATCATCACTTATAGCGTTCTGATTGGACACTTTGAATTTGAGGTGTAATATTAGTTAATGCCTAACGTCTCAATCATGAAAACACGAAACATTTTTTTTCAAAACCTATTCGCAGGCTAAAACCCATAAAGAGGCCCGCGGCTAGATTAGATAAGTGTTTTAATTGTTTTATTACAGAACCGGAAGTGCGTGTAATTTGCCAATTTCGATGCGAGTGACGATACACAAAAATATTTTATTGTACTAATAAAATAAATATCATTTAGGGCGCTAAATTAGATCCTATCTCTCTTGAAGCATACAATATCCCATTATTCTTCGAAAGAAGTACTAAAATTTAAAATCAGTTTTCTCAAATAAATAAGGCTATCAGCCTATCACATAAAAATCCCTCGTGATTCGAATATATTTCTGGTCTTCTGACAAGTCATGCGTTTCAAACTTATACCTTCGTCGTCCAGTATTTTTCCAACGCTTGTTGTGGCCCATGAAAATCGTCTTCTTTTTACATCCACGCATACTCTATCCAAAATTAAGATGATCCCCCATAATGCTGGTTCAATGTTTAAATCTGAGACGGAATATTCTTCGGTGGGTGGAGGTGAACGAACACCATCGTTGCCAAATGTTCCCACATCGTACGTTATACGAGGATAGCAACCATCTATTAACTCAATTGTATCAATTCTGTACAAACTGTCATTGCGTAGATACAATAACATCACTAGAAAGAAGCCGGAAATTGTATGAAATTATATTGCCAAACTATGCTATTTAATACGCTCGTTTCGCAGTTTCGCTTCGATACAAGCATAGAGTCACCGAAAATCGCTATTATTCTTTCAAATTAAGACACGAATATACCTTTTAAGTACCAAGTAGAGTTGGATTTTCGTCTGTTAGTTGTTAGCAGAAATGTACATTTCCTTGTTCAAGATACATATTGCAAGTTTGCAACAAATCCGCGAAAATGTCAGTTGATACACTGGCACATACTGACATACTGGATTCCGAAAAATCAGTAATTTGATACATGTATGCAGTATGCAGGACTACGCGAAAACGCGCGAAACGCGAGATTTGGCGCGAACTGTTCAAGTTTTCTATCTGAATTTTGCTCAATTGTTTTCTTCAGTCATAGTTTGATCGCAAACGTCGAATACAAGAAATATGAATATAATGTTTATCAAAATGAATGAAAATCAATTTCTATATTTGATACATTGTCATTGATTACCATGACATGTCATCACTCCATCCATCCAGTTACACAAATCAACGTTTCTGGCATTTCATGGATTTTTATGGATAATAGTGAATAATGATGGATAATGAAAATTATAGAGCAAAACCACTGAGCAAAACTTTCGAAAGGCGGTCAAGTTTGAGTGTTTGCGAAAATGGTCATGTAAATGTTTGCATTTTTCTACCATTATTTTTACAAATTTAGTATATTCTGGGTCATTTTGAAGCCAACGGAATCTTTTTGGAACATAATAAAGCAATGCCAAGCAATGAAATTACTTTACACTTCGTAAAAGGTGGTGAATTTCATGATGGGAAATCACTACAAGATGTTTTTGTAAAGGTCAAATCTAAGGAACTGGATGTGGAACTTGTGTCAGGCAAAGAACTTTTGGAAAAGGGTGTCGATGAAGACAAGACACTGTTTGTGACCGATGAATTTACTGGAGATGTTTTTGAGTTGCTGCTTGCGCATAAAAAGAGGATTTTTGGACCAATTTGTGTGCTACAATGTCTTGAGAATGAGGTGCCTTTACCAAATAGATTACACCCTGTGTACTGTCTGACTATGTCTGGAGCAATAGTGTCATGCACCAACATTGCAAGGCCCTTGCGGGAAAAACTTAAGCAACTTATTGAACGCATGAATGGTGTTTTTGCAAGAGACTTAACAGAAGAGGTAACACATCTGATCGCTGGTGAAGTTGGCAGCGCCAAATACGCTACTGCCGCTAAATTGAAGAAGCCAATTGTTCTGCCGTCATGGGTTGAAGAGGCATGGCAGCACATGCA
Organism: Paramuricea clavata; assembly: GCA_902702795.2. NCBI lineage: Eukaryota > Metazoa > Cnidaria > Anthozoa > Malacalcyonacea > Plexauridae > Paramuricea > Paramuricea clavata. The sequence continues at coordinate 35,919 of CACRXK020001937.1, read as the reverse complement.
AAATGAGCACCAGTTTGACGGTACGGATGCAAAATTTGTTGATGAACATCGTTGTCCAATTTTGAAAGGATGTTCAATTTGTGTGAGTGGGCTAGATGCAAGGCGAAGAGAGGAGATTAAACGATTGGTTGAGAAGCATGGGGGTATTTACCTAGCTGATCTACAGTTGAAGCACACCACACATTTATTAATCGAGAAACCCACTGGAAAGAAGTATAATTTTGCATTACGTTGGAGTGTACATTGTATCCAGCCAGATTGGTTATATGATTGTATTAACGCTGGTTGTTGGCTTGATGAAAGGGAATATTTGGTGATGCTAGATAGTGATTTAAACTCCACTAGTAAAATCAATGGAACACTTAGTGCAACGACAGTTGATGCCACAATGAATAACACCACCATCTCTAGTAGCGAGGTTTCAAGGAAGGCGGCACAAGCTGCTAAGCAAAGTGCCAAGAGTTACGGAAGTAAAGACCGAGCTAACGAATCTCGTCAGCTATCACTAACGACAATCCAGACATCTGGTTTGAGAATGTTGCACAAATCCAAACACACAGCCAATAAAGATGCAACATGTGATTATAATGTTCCAATACCATCAGGGGATCAGTTCCTGGATGGATGTCGACTTTATCTGACTGGTTTTAATGAAGGGCAACTGGACTATCTTCAGAAGATCATTAATGCAGGTGGTGCAACAAGGTTTAATCAGATCAACCCTAGTGTGTCCCATATTGTTGTTGGGGATAAACCAATAAAAGATATTGAGAAATTACTGAACTCCGAGTTTTCACCTCATGTTGTTACAGTCCAGTGGTTGCTGCAGTCATGTCGGCATGTCAAATGCTTGCCTGAACAGGGTATGTATTACACTAAGTTGATCAACATCGTAGGATACTGTACATGCTACACATGCATCAGGGCTTAAAAAATAGGCGTATGGATGTACAATTGTACACAGAAATTAGCTTGGCGTATGCCAAGAATTTCAGAAAAGTACGATTGTGTACACTTCCTACAACAGAGCTAAACCGTTACTCCTTTCTGTTTGCCTTAAAATCCTTCAGACAATGAACAAACATTTGCCTCTGAAACATTGATCCAGAAACATCGAATTCACTGCTCGAATCCTGGACCGCCATCTTTGTTACGTCTTTTAAATCCAGCATTTCAAACGTATTTCTGTACAGGAATTTTATATGTAAACTAGCTAGTATACAAAGTTGTACATCAACATTGATTAAACATACAGTACTTCATACAGAGTGTACGACCTCGTACGGCATTTCTGATTTATTTTTTAATTTAAGCCCTGCATGCATCCCCATTTACTTATACCTCCTGTTTTTAAAAACAACATTTATAATATACAGGGTTCAAGTTTAGTATTTCTGAAATGGTGAAACATAGTGAAAAAGTAATTTTCCAATAGTGGGTTTTAAAATTAGTAATTTTCCAATAGTGGGTTTTAAAATTAGTAATTTTCCAATAGTGGTTTTTTTTTAAAGATTTGGGTGTTTTTTTAAAGATACTTTTTAAAGATACAAAAATTTACTTTAGAGTACTACTGCTTTGAATCAAATGATGTGTTCGAAGAGGCTGGAAAGTCAAATGAGAAGAATAATGACAAAGAAAAGAAAGTTCCAGAGACAAGAGTTGATAACGAGAATGATGAAATTTTGAAACAATATTTAGTTGTGATGCAAAACAATAACCAACCATCTACAGTTAAAGGTACAGTGTATACAGTCAAATTCTTTAATTACAGTAATCTCACATAACTTTTGTCATAATATTCCGAATTTCGTTTCGACGTTTGCAAGTTTGTTGCAATTAGTTTGAAGTTTGTAAGTTCACAAAACCAGTTTATAAACTAAGCATTTGATTGGCTTCTTGCAATTCATGGACCAATTAGAAGCTTTGTTTACAGACCAGCTTGCAAATTTCAATACTCAACTTTCAACTTCGAAACAGATTTTGCAAACTTTCGAATGAATTTTGGAACAATTTGGCAAACGTTTAGTGAAATCAACTGTAACAGACACTTAGTGAAGTTCTCAAATGACATGCAAAAATTTTTTTACCTTCATGCAGCAGAGACCTCAAACAAGATTTGAGTTGACCCCCGTAGGTGTAACCTGTTCAGTCTGATAAACATGTAACAGGTGTAACCTGTTCAGTCTGATAAACAATATTTGCAGGCCTAGCTGCCAGGTTTGAATCTGTATCTGCAATTAGTATCAATATTTTTTTAAACTAAGAAAAATATTGAATGGCTCCCTTGAAGATCCCTGCGAGACAGGTGCTCTACAAAAAATTCTAATACAAATTTCTGCTGGAGGTTGCCCCAAAATTCCAATTGGAACAAAATCCAATAGAAATTTAATTTTTCCAATTCAATTTAATTTCCAATGGAAAAAATCATTGCAATCATGGAAAATTGACCCAGATTTCAACTGGGAATACAATTCCAATTGATATAATTATGATTTATGACATACACGGGTTTTCTTGCGATCCTACTTTTCCTACTTTTTCCTACTTTTCATCAACTTTCCTACTTTTCCTATTTTTTATTAAAAATTGCTTGATTTTCCTACTTTTTCCTACTTTTTCTCATAAAATCCTACATTTTTAAGACCGCTTGGGGAATCAGTATGTTGTAGCTCTCGTAATTAGATCTATAGGATTAATTTTTATTCCCTATTTGTGACCCAGATGATAAGATCTCAGGAGGAGAAGAAGTACATTTTCCGAGTATAAAATTTCATAGCATCTCTAGAATCATAATCAATAAATTAATGAAGACTCTGAAAGTGCCATTTCCGATGATCTAGAGATTCCAAATATTCAACTCCCCCCCCCTCAGTTAATCAAGCATCATATATTCAGGGCTGTAGCAAGGGGGGGGGGCAATAATTTGCTAATAATCATTTTTTTTTCAAAATCATGCAGACCTTTATCATTTAATCCATGACAAACTGCAAAGAATGAAGATATTACCCATACTTTCCTGCAACTTATCCAATATATAGTTAATTAAATACGCCTTCGCCCATTTAGTACTACTAAATTGTAAATTTTGACATACTAAGACGCTGTTTTCTGACCAGTAGAATTCTGTCAAATCTTCCCCAAAGTCCAGGAAATGGCATTTCAGAGACTCTAAATTTAAAAATTTCCTCGGGCCTTCGGCCCTCACTTTCAGCCCCCCTCCCCAATCGAAAAGAGCTTCCTATGGCCCTGATATATGCTCCTGCCGCAGTGTGGATTGGTGCATTGTGTAGCCCCCAATACATGCATTTGAATTGTGTTGCTGCAGAGCAGATGCCTTAGCTTTTATACCTATACAATTTAAAAGTTTTGAGAAAAAAATCCTGCATAGATGAATGAGTACATAAAAATATTGAGCGATGCAATTTAAAAGTTTTGAGAACAAAATCCTGCATAGATGAATGAGTACATAAAAATATTGAGCACCAAAAATTCACACAACTTCCCCATCAGATATCTAATGGTCTACCCCTTACCACATATATCCTAGGGGCCAATTTTGTATATTTTTGTGTTATTTGCATCTCCAAAACTCCTACTTTTGTCCTACTTTTCTACACATTTTCCTACTTTATTCCTACTTTTCCTAAAATTCTAGTCCTACTTTTGTCCTACTTTTCTACACAAGGATGCCAAAAAGCCTGAATAATTTTAAAAGCATAGCGAAGTAAACAAGTGATATCGCTGTCAAAACAACAGACTTACTTTACTAAGTATATATATATAATTCACACGTAATTACTAAAACATGGAACGAGCCACGACGACCCAAAACCAGCCACAACGACTCACAACGTTCCACAAGTTCACAACAATCCACCAACAACATGAAGCTTATGGGAATTTAATCTGGGATAACACCTACAAATCTCGTATTCAAAGTTAGTTAATATTCTAAAAAATATTGTCAGATTAATGGCTGTTAAATCTTATTTTGAACATTCTGATTTCTGAGCCAATCTTTCATCACCTAAAAATTCTCAGTTTATACAAAATAAATTATTATTTAACAAGTATGTTTATGTTCCAATATTTCCATCTGAAAAATTTACCAGAAATTTTCACAAACTATTTTTTAACTAATAAGGAAATTCATAATCATAGAATATTCCTCTAAGTATAGGAAAACTTTAAATCAAAAATTGAATTGTAATTATAAATATTGAACTGATGCTGCATATCATTTTCCATTTTTCTAATTAGTTTAAATTGATAACCTAGGGGCCTAAAACAAAAGCCATATGGTTTCTATAGTAGGCTCCTAGCCCATCTCTTTACTTCTTCTATGTGTAATTTCTATATCTTGGGCGAATCAGGAAATAAATTAATTAAACTCCCTCGCAATGCACGCAACCCACGTGAAAATTCCCCGTGTTTCTATCGAGTTATAGAAACACGGGTTTTTTGAGCTTTTGACCAAACCGCGCCCGTGTTTTTAAACGGCTATTTTATAAAGTGTTATATGTGTCATGTTAGGATACTATGGATCCTCACTAAATAATCGCTTAGTTATACTTGAACGAAATCATTTAGCCACTTAAAAACCGAACTGCATTGATGCCCAAATAACGACTTCTGCGCCTAAATAAGAATAATTATATACATTTTAATTAATGACACGTGTAAACACACTCAAAGCTGTGTACATAATCAAAGAAAAAGCAACGAAATAAGCTGACTTTATTCGGTTTTCGCTGTTTAGTAGTAGTACACCTTTATTTAAACAGAGTAGTCCTATCGGCGACAAAAGTCACTGCTATCAATAGGAGCTCTGATATACAATTAAAAATAATACATATATATGTTCAATAATTTATAAATGTAGAAGTTCTATAATATAAATTCAAGTTCAATACGAGCCAAAAGTTTAAAGCTACACGTCATTCAGCAACATAGCTCGTAATACTGATGTCTTTTAAACATATTTAAGGTGGCTCCCTACAGTTGACTAGAAGTGAAAAAACGATTGTAAAATGGAAACACGATAATTCTAAAAGTGGAAACACTCGCGTCGCGTGGAATCTTCGGAATTCGGATCGAAAAAATTGAAAAAAGCCGTATGTTACTATGTTTTCAAACTTTATGTCCAGGAAGAAAACGCAAGATTTTCAGGTTAATTGCAAATTTTTGAAATTCAAACTATACGTATGTTGTTTCCCAGATTCTACGCTATCTTTTAATGTGTTTTTATACGTGTTTACGCTAAATATCGTATTAATAATGTTCTTTTAAAATTGATATTTTATTAAATCAATAAATGTATTTTAAACAAACTCCTGTCATTCGACTTAAATTACAACATTTATATGTAGTGTTTTATCTTTTTAAACAAGTGAATGTAAAACTAAAGTCCTACATTTATAAATTTTATGAAAAGACCATAGTTTGGCAAAGATGAAAGGTCAAACTTGCACTCGAACTTGCAGTTTTTAAAGATGTTTTGAAAAGTTTTCCCGGCGTGCATGCTCAAAAAGAGTCAAAAAGTGAGCTTGTAAAGTTGAAACAAAATCACGTCAGCAAAAATTTCATCTTGTCACACAAAGTTTGAAACGCAGTAACTTATTTTTCCTTCGGTCAATTTTTCTGAAAGTTTGTTTTTTAAAAATACTAGTCATTTAGTTCAATATACTCAATTTTTGAAAAATTCTATAAAGCAGTTTTTGTGGAACACATTTTGTGTGATATCTCAGAAGTTCAATTTATAACTCCACCTAATTTTTTGATATAATCTCCCACTAGATACTCCCTTTAGCCCTACCAAATTTTAGAAACTTTGACCGAAGGAAATTTTAATAAATTCATTTTTAGTGTGAAATTTAATGTCAGACTGCTGTCTCTTGGGCCACATTGTTACCATAGCAAAACATAATTTGATTCTTTCGAACTAATGTACTTCAAGCATAATGATTGCACAAGCGTTTATACTTTCAAAAAATTCCCCATTTTGCATAAATAGCAAATTATTTCCCGTCTTTGTGAAGACATTATTTTTCGCTGCCATTTCTCAACAACTGTAGGGAGCCACCTTAAACTGTAACTAAATTCTTAATAAACCACCAAGCCGTTTCAGCGCTTGGTTTATATAGATCGTGCAGTTATGAACAAATATATTCGCATCACAATCTCTATTTGACTATAATGCTGTACGGTTCTTGAAATTAAACAACGATGTATGAACGAGTAAACGACGCATGTAAGGAATATATGTTGAACAGAAGCACATACTCGTCTATATACCAAATGTACAAAGATTTAATTTGGACCAAATAGTTTTGTGATGCATTTCCTTTCCCTAATTCACGCTGTATCTTTAACAAAATGTCAAAAATCTTATTTACTCAATAATTTAGTTCTTCAAAAAATCAATTAATTAAAGATCGGCCACAGCACTCCCGTTCCACCAAAATAATAATTATTCCCACATATTTCGAATACTTATATTCAAAATCTTTAACCAATCAGGTTGCAAAACAAACCACCCGAAGCCAGGGCTTTTTCCACGGAAGCAAAAAGCCCTATGTACGAGGTTGTACATTACAGTAAAAGCAATCATAAATGCATGCGTGAAACCAGCTGAATTTGCTATATGAAGCTTGCAAAATGTTTCGTTTTGCGGCAGAGTGGAATAGAACTGTTAGTTCAGTTACTTTTTTGTATGGCTTTTATGTCGCCGCTTAAACAAATCGTTTGTTGAAACAATAAGCTTATTCAACTATATGTGAAAATAATTAATTTAATTATCATAATAAAATTGAAAATCCATCCCAAATGGCGGGAGGGGGTGGGAGGAGGGGAGGGGGGCAAAGCCAGCCCAACTGACACAACCTGCTCTAAATTATTTTACGAATGTCTAAGACTCATGCAGTGATAGGGACGCTTTGCCCCTGGTATGGACGTTTGTTATTAAGATAACAGCGGATTTAGAGAATACAACTGCCTGGAACTTATTATATACACGAGTAGAATATCAAACAAAAAACAAATTAAAATTCATTTATAACCCGAGTAACATCCGTCACTGAAGGAAGATATGCCGAAATGCCAACAACATCAAAAATAAATAGGCCTAACATCGTTCCCAACTTGGCCTAGTATACTGTAGCTCAAAAGGTATAGAGAGTGGTTCTATTCCCAGCCGTGGTCAAGTAGAATTTTCTACTTGCACGGCTGATACTCGTAATAAGAATCAAACACCTGCAGAACATTTACATCACACGACTAGAAGTCAAACGAAAAATTATTTTATAGATGTTTTTTCTCCTCAATTCACAACAAGCAGTCGACAGTTGTTCGCGACCCGTTTATTATATATACTTGAGCCTCTACCATGATCAGAATTTATTAGACTCTGATTAATCCTTGCCTCAATAAATGGCGGGACAAAATTGATATCTGCATGTGATAATTAAAACGATATCACGATATTAGTGACAAAAAAACGTTATCGTCCTCTTATCTATAATATAGGATTGTGTATATTTTATTGTGGATTTTTTCTTTTTTTTTGTGTTTACAAAGAGAAGAGCAGTCGACAATTCTGTCGTGTTAGACTGTAACCGGTAGTGTTAGCTACCGGCTGGAGCGTATATGATCAATCAGAAAGTGCTACTTACGTAGATACTCTATATTCCGCAATGCACTGTTGTTTCATTACAACTTGTAATATGCATATATATAGATATCTTATATACACTAGATAGCGCGCCTCTTTTAGTAAAATTGAAGCCAAGAATATTCCAGCGGTTACCCCCATTTGAATAGATGGCGGCCATGTTGGTAGTTCCCACTCGCTAATAAACGCTTAAATACAACAATAACTGTCATCATTTGAATACTTTGAAAATGTATTTGAAAAGGTTTAACTTTAAGTTAATGTTTAAGTTCCCTGTTTAAGAAATAGAAAACATACAAGTCTTCTCATTTCATTGGAATATCCTGAGTCTGCAATCGAGGCTTCAATTTTTTAATTTCAGACTAATTAGATGCACTAGCTAGTGTATATAAGATATCTATGGTAAGATTTGATAAAAATTTGCCTATTGAAGTATGGCACAATTGTTAACAATGTGTGTTTTCTACTCACCTGTGAAATGCATTGTATCATGCAAGGATGTACGTTTATGACGTACATGGAATAATACATGTTGAGCCGTTATAGGCCAAGCCATGGGACAAGTAATTTAAACCTAAACCATTATAACCTATAGTTCATGCAGCCACGCAAGGCAGATGAGTCAACACTCACTATTTTCATAATTAAAAAGTCTTTAGTTACATGTGTAAATTATGTTATATAATTATTCACTTTTCACAGCTGCATGAATGACATTAATATTGTCACTTGGTATTGACACACTTTATAACTGTGCAAATGAATCAAACAAGTCATTGAAAAATTACCGTTGAACAGATTCTATATTAATTAAACTTACGAGTTACAGGTAAGACCTATTCGTATATATATATATATATATATATATATATATATATATATATATATATATATATATATATATATATATATATATATATATATATATATATATATATATATATATATATATATATATATATATGCATATATATATATATATATATATATATATATATATATATATATATATATATATATATATATATATATATATATATATATATATATATATATATATATATATATATATATATATATATATATATATATATATATAACGCTAGTTAGTTCATATATAGTATAACGTGTTGTATTCGCGATTCTGGCATAAGGAATTTTGTGTGGATTAATATAATTATATAGAACCACCATGCATTTGCAACACTCCTTCGCAGACATAAACTTAGCAAACGTCTGGTGACTTATATTTAAGCAAATTATACTCACGACTTCACATTGTGAACGCAACCTCGCTACATTTAGCTTGTTATAACAAAAAAAGTTCTAAAATATTTCTTTGGTTTTATATATATATATATAAAACCAAAGAAATATATATATATATATATATATATATATATATATATATATATATATATATATATATATATATATATATATATATATATATATATATATATAATTCAAATATAATTTGAATTTAATTGTAATGCACTATGTTTTCCGACTGAAATATTACAGCAACTACTCAGATGCAAACGGATCTTGAGGGCATTGCATGCTGGTGCTGTACTGCCTGTACAAAACACAATATTAAAGTCGGGAAAATGTCATCAATGAATTTCAGCGCATGGCTTATTTTTAATTCAAACACGGTCGGGTGATTTTCAGGCAGTTATATCTCTCTCAAAACGTAACTATCTTGTTAACAAGGGCCCTTGCTTGGGGGAAAGCGTCCCCATCACTAATTCTTGGACATTCGTAATATAATTTAGAGTAGGTTAATTGTGTCAGTTGCCCCTCCCCTCCCCCATCCAGACCATTTGGGATTGATTTTGAAATACTTAAATTAATTATTTTCACATGGTTGAATTAGCTTGCAGTTTCAACAAGCGATTCGTTTATGCGGCAACATAAAACCCATGCTAAAAGGTAACTGAACTAATAGTTCTATTTCACGATGCCGCTAAACCAAACAATTTTCCAGCTTCATAGCAAATTCAGCTGGTCATCTCAGCAAATATGGGAAAAAAGAATTAGTATATAATTCCAGCTTTACAAGTAGCGAGCATCGTTATATTCATTTTGCTTTCAACAATGGCACAATTAACATTATTGGTATGCCTACTCTGTCTTACCCTTACAAAGGTATTGGCTCAAGGTAAGTTTGAATTCGAACATATAATTACATCTTAATAAAACTATACCAATAATTTTGACGTAAGATCCCTTCTAATTGCATTGAGTAGTGTACTCCAATTAATTTTCATAGTTATTTGCGCTTTCGAACCTCAAATAACGAGAGTGTATAGCCTACAAAATGGATAACGTTATATAATTTTAGAAGTTTGTATTATCAAGTTCAATATATTAAAATGTATAGCTACTAAGTTTAGTGAAACTGTTGTATTTTGGGCGAATTTCTACTCCTATTAAAACTATATAAACTTACATCTTTTCATTTAAATTTGTTTTGAAATATAGGCTACCTTGTATGCAGGCCGCCATATTTTTAAAAGATTAAACTGAATGGAACTTGTCGGATCCAAGCATGAATGAGTCGAATTGAAAGCATATTGTAATCGCGACAAGAATTTAATAAAATAAGCCCGAGACCAGTGCCTTTTAAAGGTATTTTCATTGCTGGGCGGTGTAACAAATTTTGTTACGGCAGTAAATAAAAGCTTGACCAAGGGGTGTGTGTGTTTATAAACATGTGATAATCCCTTTTCGTTGGGTACTCCGAGTATCAACCCGGAAAAATCTGAAAATTCGGTGTCACAAGAAGGCCATCACGTCGGGGAAATTAGCCTTTCTCACGCCGCCATTTTTGGGTGACATTTCAGTCGAAGTCTGCGTGATAAGTCCAAATAACAACGACTTTTTATAATTTTTTGAATGAATAATGGTAAATTTGCTTTGTAGAGGTTAGCTTATTTTGAAAAATTAGTTTTAACATGGTTTTAATTGTCTGCATTGGTTAACAAGAATTAGATGCCACTCAAAAATGGCAGATATTCGTCATCGTGAGAAAGGCTAATTGAGAGCCATGGTTTAGGCGAATTTTTCATGGTTCAAATCCATATTACTTAAGGGGTAAGTCTGATTCCTGAGGGAGGGCAATTGGCCTGGTATTTGTCTTTTGACAGGAATTTTTACCTTTAATGCAATTACCCAGGGTGTACGTTCCAACTAATTCACCCATGGCCAAGAGGCTATAACGATACATGTGCCCGACAGCCAATGCCCAAATGATTAGTTTATGAGGGAGGAAAACTGGTCGACCGAGAAAAAACAAAGCATAGCGCAAGAGAAAACGGCAACCAAAGAAGCACATAGAGTAACTAAATGGAAGTAAATATCCTACACATGACCAACAGCATGTAGACTCAATTCAGTGTCAGGCGAGTAACGGTCACACATCGGTCGCTTGAACCTTGCTTCCCTATGTTATTGTGGTTGCATTCACTACTTATTCGTGACTGCAGAATTACGTTTCCATGCATTTTCGTTTCCAGCCAGTATGTAGTGTTTTCTTCTCTCCGATTCAGTTGGCACTTCGTGAGGCCAGGGCACGGTTGATGTCGAGTTAAATGAGAACTAACTAAAAGTGAGTCAGGTTTATTCACATTCTAACCCTTATCGGCCACGCGTCCAGCATAATAAATTTATGCAATGAGCCAATGACCTTTTTCGACTGAATGGCATGCCCCCCGGAAAATTTATGAAATTTGAACCCCGGAACGCCGTTTCCTGCATTCTGAGCATCGAATTCTGTTCTAACATTTGACCCAGGAGTTGAATTTTATCGCGGCAATAGCCGTAGAGGGAGAGCAAAATGCCGTGGATCATTGCGGCAACGATGGCAATTTTTTGCCGTATAGTGCAATTTTTATACTATTCACTGTGCGTTACTATTTTGGCACTTGAATTACCTGAGTGCACAACACCAACACAGAAAAAACAAACATCTTCAATATACAAATCTGATCATTATAATGGTGCATTTTATTACCTGGACAATTATCAATATCTTTAAAAATTCAATTTATGTTCAATTTTGATCAAAATTCAACCGACGACTGCTTTCAAAATGTTCATTTATATTTATTCCGCTCCTAAATCAACTGACGTCACTTTCTAGAATTTGTAATGTAAATTTTAATTGGTTGAGGTGGCAGAATTCAGTTTGGCGCTCGCGTGAGCAGACGTTTGTTTTTCGTCGTTTTGCGTAAGAATAACAACGGCTGCGAGCAGGGAAAGCACGACTACAAGGTCACAGAATCAAGGTCTTCCATGTGGACAAAAACGATTATTGTATAAATAATCCAAATGCTTTAAGTTATTGGTGATCGTGCTACTAGCCTTAAACCTATTGTTTAAAATATGCAATAAGTTTAAATTACATGTAATATTATGGTATACTTTTGAAATGATAATACGCAAGAAGCTGCTTTAATTTAATCAAGTCAATGTCACTTTCTTAATCTCATTTTGTTTTAGCCAATTGTAACTTTGACAATGGAGATACCTGTAGTTATAAAAATGGTGCTGGAGAGTTTAATTGGAAGGTTAATACAGGTTCTACACCCAGTAGTGGAACAGGACCAAGCTCTGACGTCAGCGGCATAGGTAAACTGTTAAATAAACTTTTAGGTTTTAAAGTGAACGATATATGACTTGAGATTTGGGTTACGATTAGGTTTCTTTAGCATTTGGTTTGGACATTTACGATAAATCGCGATTAGGTATGAGTATAAGATCTTAACAATAACTTATTCTACTGTTCATTAAACATAATATATTCGATTGTGATTGGTTGATTTCAGTGAAGTTAATCCCAAACAGCAGTGCAATGTTCTGTAATCACAGTGCAATTTTCTGTGTTCACAGTGCAATTTTTTGTAATCACAGTGCAATTTTCTGAAATCGTAGTGCAAAAATCTGTAACAAACTGATCTGATTGGTCGAAAAACAATCTGATGATAAAATCAACCTATCAGATTAAAGCAGTTTTAGTACAGGTAATCATGAGATGGCGAATACAATTAGAGATTAATATCGTACTCTTGATTTCTGGAAATTTGCTAAATTGGACTCGCCCACGAACACCATCGCATGATTACTTGTTCATTATTAGCATATGACAAAATTGGATACTTCCCCGTCAACATCATATTCTCTCGCCAGAGCCCAGTGGCCAGTCCTGCCAGACTTTCAACCAATGCAAAATTTGGTACTTTTGTTCGTATGTTCATTTAGTTATTTTGTTAAAACAAAATTTGTTACTTTTGTTCGTATTTTCATCTAGTTCCTCAAGGACAATTTCATTTCACATTTGTGTTCAAAATACGTTTCCTTCATTTTGTTTGTTTTGCGAAAATCGTACTGCAATACAATTAATAAAATAATTGTACTCCTCGGCAACCAATCAACATCCAGTAATTTTGGCATGCTAATAATAATAGTATAAACAGATTGTTTCAAAACAAAACAAACATGGCCGAGGTACATAAGGTAAAAGCTGACTTCGGTTGGAAAATATGGCTTTGATCTTTATTTTTAAATGAAACTGATGCATTTACCTTAAACAGGACTAACAAAAATTATATAGTTGAGTGGAATTCTCAAGCTGTTAGCGTTGTACAATGTGATATATAAACAACTGGGCCAAGAAAAATTTGCCAGTGGCATGTTCGCTATATTGACTAGCTCGTGAGTTTTTCATGAAAGACATCAAATAGCACTCGTCCGTCGGACGCATGGTATATCCAAATTGCATTCGAAACCATGCTATTACCTATAGCCTACTAATTAAACACTAAAAATAACATAGATTGATTATTAAACTGTCGGCGTTTTGCTTGTACTACCTTAAATAAATATATAAGAAAAGTTAAACTTAGAGTATAAAGGCTCCCCATCCGCAAATTGGGTTGGTCTTCTTATTTTTACAGGTGCTTGGTGAAACCACTGAAGTGTATTTGGTCTATTGAAGCTTACTGTCTACACAGGACTTGTTATAGTTTGCTATATATTCAGATTAGTATAGAGGTGCACTGTAAATAAAAGCAAAAATACGTGAATATTTGATATCTTTGACGCTTGCAGACTCACGAAATAACTAGAAATACATGCATGCAACAACCCCTCACCTATATTTTCCAAACATTGTTTCAACATGAAGTATTCGTAATTACGCCAACACTGAGCGCAGGCTCGCGTTGCCACGTCATGTTAGTCATGGCAACACGATAATTGTTTTTTTTTAATGTTTTGTACAAACCGGGAAAAAAGTAGATGAAATTTGAACACTTTTGAATACAGAACTATCAATTTCTAGAAAGTAGGTATAATATTTTGGTTTCTATGGGCTTTATTTTAATGTAAAATTCAAAACGAAACGTGAATTGAAATTAACTGCTTTTTGCCGATATTTATATAAAACTTCTCAACTCGAGCTTCAACTTAATATTACTCCCACTTTGAAATGAAACAAATTTAATTCGTACAGGACGCTAATGAAAACAATTTGCTTTCCTTTTTATCATGAACTTCTAAAAAGTTAATTTAACTGAGAAATTTCGCAAACAATGCGTAGGAAAGACTTCAACATCAAGAACCGAGACAAAGTCTATATTATTAAATACAAAGTCATACATAAACAATTAAAACAAACTTGCCCTATACTTTAGGCTTTATCATACAATATCAATTCTTATCATTGTTTACGTTTAAAAATTGCAAAAAAGTTGTACGAACGATTTTCCAAGCTTTCTCACATGTATTTTTTTATATTTTTTTCCTTCTTCATTTCTGGCAAACTCTTCTGAGATCAGTGATGACCACCCACTCAACATCGTTGGTGAGCGCCCGCGATAATTGATGAACTTTAGAATTCGCTAATGCTTTCGTTTCCCCGGGTGTAAATAGCCGGTGGGAATTAGTACCCTCGCACGGCGCTTCGCGCCGTCGGCTCGGTGATAACGGCTTATTGACCGAGCGTGAGGTATGTACTGTGAAGTATCAGACCGAGCGAGGGTTCTTAGTATGGACCGAGCGACGAAGGAGCGAAGTACACGCCAAAACACAGAGGTCTGATATTTCACAGTACAGACCCAACAAGCGAGGTCAATAATCGGTTTATTATATGGCTGAACTGAGTCTGTGAGCATTTGCTTTTCGCGCGAATTAAATCGGCTATCGTCAGTTTCACTGGATAACAATATACGATAGCATGCATGCTCAATCAAAAACAATTTTGTTTTACAGGTAAAGCACAATTGGAGAATTAAAAAGCAAATTTTTTTTCTGTTTGCAAGGCAAAAATTTTCCGCCAGATAAATGGCATTCGCGTCACTGGTCCAGATACGGAAAATACAGACCACAGTCTGGAAATGGGTTTTTACGGACCGCTTGCCAACCAATCAGAATAGAGATTTTCGAAAAGCTATATAATAAGTACAGCTAAAGTTATTCAAACGCAAATCTTTTCGCGCCAAAGTTACAGTAAATTTTGTTTCGTTAAATGAATGTATTTTTCCCACTTTTTACAGGTTCTTATCTGTACATTGAAACTTCAAGTCCACAACTGTTAGGTGATAAAGCCGCAATCTTAACACCTTACTTGAACGGCCCACAATGCATGAAATTTTCTTACCATATGTACGGTGGTGATATTGGAGTCCTGAACATCTTTGCCAATAACAAAAAGATATTTTTAAAATCGGGAAATCAAGGAAACCGATGGGTGGATGTGGAAACTCCAATCTTGGAAGATGGAAGATATATGGTGAGAGAAGAAAGCAGTACTTCAGATACACAGACGCTACGTAGACAATAGCACCATATTTGCGTGAGGAAAAGACTACTCTAGCCCCTTACACTTGCACCCAACCCGAACGATGGATCCAACGCTGTTTTTGACAAATATTTCGTTTTCATTTTGTTTTCAAGAACCGAAAGGAAGTCATTTTCCTGTAACTGATTACTCAATTTTTTTGTGTAAATATTTAAGGTTAAGTTTGAAGGCGTTTGTGGTGATGGTTACGAAGGTGATATTGCAATCGATGCTATCAGCTTCACTCCAGGTGATTGCTCATCCGCAGGTATTGTGTAGTGGTCTACCACCTTTTACCATTTTTTAGTTAATACAACCAAGTCATTATAATACCAATGATGATCACATGCCCAGCTTGTGCTCCAGTGCACTTTCATCTTCTAATACCTTTTGACAGGAACTTACCTCGTTGCCCTTCTATCCTTTCAAGGGCGATATAGTGACTTACTACAACATCTCATACGTCTTGACGAGAACGTGTTATATTCTACCTTTTCATTCGAAGGTCTCTATGCCAACTTACCCAAATACGTCTAGATGGCAATGCACCACACTGTTCTTTTATCTTCCCAACGACACTTTGCTGACTTATAACGACATCCAATAGACATTGTTACATTGCCCAATAGGTACATGTACAGTATTGTTGGAAGAATGTTTCAAGTATTTTTCTTTTATTTTTCCAACGTTTCTACAATGACTTGTTACGATGTCCAAATAGTTCTTGATGGGATGACGTGCTCATTTCCCCTTTATCTTCCTAAAGTTCTTTAACCAACTTATTACGATATCCAATACGTCTTGACAAGAATGTCTCACATCATCTTACCTTTCAATGTCCTTATATCAACCTACACAACGGACAACATTTCTTGACAAGAGTGACCAATTTTCCTTAAATTTTCCAAGGTCTCTCTGACCAAGACGTTCAATTTTTCTTGACAAATCTTGACAGGAATGCACTTTATCCATGTCCTTCTGTCTTTCCAAGATATGTAACACACGGACGTATCACAACGTCAAATATTCCTTGAGGAGAATGTGCCTCCTTGCTTTTTTGTCTTTCCAACGTGTATAGATCGAGTGGTTACGAAGTCCAATACATGGCAACGACAGTGTGACCTTTTATCTTGCCAAGTTCTTTACACCGGCTTACCACCATGTTCAATACCTCTGGACAACAATTGTTTTTAAACTCATTTTATTTACAAAATATACGGAAAACTTACGTGAAATTTAACATCAACAAAAATTTACAAAAATATAAAGTTTCTTTCGTTTTGTACATATTCGGTGAGTCCGAGCCCTTGCAGTTCCTCGAACCAGTCTCTTTCTCGATAATAATTAATTTCTACTCTGGAACATCCTCCCGCCCGATGCAGGAAGTGCATCAACTTTCATTAACTAGCAAATGTCAACAAACTAGCTAATTATTGTCCAATGTTTACTTTAGTCCTGCTGCTATGTCAGCATCACAAGTTTCTAACACATGTAGTCTTTGTACAGGACGACGGGTATGGCGGCCTGAGGGCAAACGTAACGTTACAGATCGGATCAGACCATCTCTTTCTTCATGCGTTGCCTCAACACCGGCTTTCTGCCATTGTCCTCTTGGAACTTTATCTTAACTTACGAGTACTACATCACCCACATGCATTTTTCGACCAATATCGATCCATTTTTTCAAAGTGGTTAACGACTTAAGATATTCCGCATTCCATCGATTCCAAAATCCATTTACCAAACGTTGATGATATTGTAATCGTTTCTTTAAGGCGTTGGAAGTGTGCTCCGTAACCTTCGTATCTTTGCTTGGAAATGCCTGTAAATTTCTCCCAATGAGAATCTGGGGTGGCGTAAGGGCCTTTAAGTCATTTGGTTCAGCTCCAATGTAAGTAAGAGGACCACTGTTAATCTGAGTCTCGATCTCCGTCAAAATGGTGTCATTTGCTCGGCGTCTAACATTGCATTTCCAAAGATTTTTTTCAGCGGCAACTTAACACTTTTCTCGAGACGTTCATAAAATCCACCCCACCAAGGGGCTCTGGGTACTATGAATTTCCATTGAATCTTCTTCTCAGATAAAGCTGTACGGGTTTCTTCGGATTTCAGGATTCGCCAACAACTCTGTAACTATTTTTTAGCATATTTGAACGTTTTTGCATTATCTGACCAAATAATACTACACATGCCTCTTCTCGCAACCATACGTCGTAACTCCAGCAAAAACCGTTCAGTTGTCATGCTGCTTACCAATTCTAAGTGTACTGCACGAGTGTCAGCACAAGTAAAAAGGCAACTACATACCTTTTCACCACGGTTCTTAAGATACAATG
Organism: Paramuricea clavata; assembly: GCA_902702795.2. NCBI lineage: Eukaryota > Metazoa > Cnidaria > Anthozoa > Malacalcyonacea > Plexauridae > Paramuricea > Paramuricea clavata. The sequence continues at coordinate 18,071 of CACRXK020001937.1, read as the reverse complement.
GTCCAGCAAAGTCCAAACCAACGTTTGTGAATGGAGGTCCAGGTACAACTCGGTCAGCTGGAAGAGGTGCCATTTGTTGAGATACAGGCTTGGTGTAAAACTGACGACAGACTATACATCTCTTTACGATTTTGCGGATCGTAGCTCTTCCTTTTATCAACCAAAGTCTTTGACGGACCACTGACAGTGTATGATCAACGCCAGCATGCATTTCACGACGGTGAATATCTTGAACAAATAATTCTACAGCAGGATGATCACTAGGTAAAATAATGGGACGTTTCTCCTCCTCGGGCAACTCAGCTTTATGGATTCGGCAACAACATCTTTGATCTCACAGTGGATGGTGTGATTAATCCAACTGGATAAAAAACTTTAGCAGCGCACAAAGCCACCTGTCTCTTTGTGTATGTCTCAATCTGTGGTTGACCAATTTCAATTATATATGTCAAAGTATCTTTGTTTGTGTCCCATTTCAGACCAAGAGCTTTCGTAATTGAACAATTCTCTGGAAAACTTTGGTTAAGGTTGATGAGACTGTTAGGTGCTCTATCTTCTTCAGGTATAACTTCTAAAAGCTCTCGAGAATTACTTGAGCACTTGGTTAAGTTAAATGCCGCCTGCGCCATCAACTCCTTCGCACTCTCTCGCTTCATTGACTTCGTCTCGACAAAAGACAAAATCATCAACACATGTATTCTTAAGAATTTCATCACACATTTCAGGATACAGTTCTTTATTTCTCTGTACATGCTCTTGGGTAGTACATATTTTCAAGCATGGACTGGCAATCACCCCAAAAGTCACTCTAGTCATTCTGTAAACTTTGGGAGATGCTTCAAGATCAAGGTCTCGCCACAAATACCGATGAGAATCTCGATCTTGTTCTCTTAAACTGATCTGCGAAAACATTTTCTCAATATCACTTGTAACAGCAATCTTCTTCTTTCGGAAACGCACAAGAATACCACATAGATCTGGTTGTAAAGCTGGACCAGCGTCCATACAACTGTTCAGTGACGTTCCTTCACTATCCTTGGCAGACGCATCAAATACAACTCTAGTTTTAGTTTTCTGTCTGTCCTCCCGAATAACAGCATGATGTGAGAGATAAAATACTGGTCGATTATCAACTGACTTGATTTCATTGGCTGGTACTTCTTCCGCAATATCATCCTCCACATATTTGTTGATGCTGTCTTGGTAAATCTTCGCTTTCAATGGGTCTTCAAGAAGCCTTTTCTCTAAACTATACAGCCTTCTTTCTGCTTGAATATAGTTGCTCTTCATTGTCACTTGGTTTTCTTTCCAAGGTATGAATACTTCATAACGTCCTTCCTTAAAAGTCAACGATTCCTTAAAATTGTTCAAAACAGTTATCTTCGGTTTTATTTAACAATGGCATATCATCAGGCTTAATTCCGATAAAGTCTAAATTCCAAAACGATTGTAAAGTTCCATTCAGTTGATCATTTGCAGAAACTTGAACGTTCATTTAGACAGTAGACTCACTGCTAGCAGTACCTGTTGGCCCACACAAGACCCAACCCAAAGTGGTACGAACAGCAACCGGTTCAGATAGATCGGCTTTCACAATGTCCCTTGTAACAAATGAATAGTAAAAATCTAAACCAATGAGAACATCAATTGGCTTTTAATTTGCTCTCTTGGGAAATTCTTCTGGAAAGTTTACATCTTTCAGGTGTATCCAATTTGCTGGATTGACCTCGACCGCATCAGCTGGATGACATATCTCTACAGTGGTGAGTGCTTCAAACTCTCGTGAACACCTGGTCCTGTCCACAGTTGCTAGTGTGCAGGGTATTCTCTTTCGAAGACATGCTTTATCTTGCTTTCCACCAAAGCCAGACACAGAAATTTTAACACTGGGTCCATCGAGACCTAGCTCTTCTAAAACACTTTGTTTTATAAAGTAGGTTTGTGAACCTGAATCAAGAAAACAGCGAACAATCTTTGAGTTCCCATTAGAAACACACAAAACAGCTAGGACTGTTTGTAGAATCACCTATCCAATATCATCAGTTCTAACTGAATTGGCTGTTACATTCTTTGATGCATCCTCTTGACTTGCAGACTGATCTTCCGTGGCTCCAGTCTTGTCTGGAAGTGTACATTTTCTATTTGGGGGCGGCTGGTCTGTGTGGAGAAGGTGATGGTGACGACCTCTACAATGCTTGCACAATGTCATTCGACTACAGCTGACCACCTTCCAAATACAGGAAACACAGACCTTTAGCACTCACTTTCCGGAATCTCTCTTTCACCGACAATGAAAGGAAGTTAATGCAAGACCACACATTGTGATCCTCACCACAAACAACACACTCTTTTTCTTCAGTTTGAGTAGACGAACACAACGCTGATGTTGAAGACCTTCTGAATGATGGATTTTTGTGAAATCCTACCTTCAAAGAAATATTCTTTGGAGGTTTGGATTCTACATTAGGAGCTTGTATACTAGATTCCTTTGCCCTTATGACTTGCTCTAAGAAAGTAAAGAGTATTTTTATAGGCAAACAGTCCTCTTTCTTATATCCAATTTCAAGCTCCCACTTTTCCACAAGTTTTTTTGGTAGCTTATCAACAATCAAGGGAACCAATACTGGTGCCAAGGTTTCAGAGCTATACTTCTCTCCCATTGACTCAACCGAGCGAACATGCCCGACTATTTTATCATAAAACACTCTCATAGATGTTGCATTTTCATCACTCAATCTGAGTAAATGGATCAAACCCATCCTATGGGCGTCCAAGATCAACCTTGAATGACCAAATTTTTCCTTCAGAGTTGACAAAACAGATTCATAATTCTCAGCCACTATTGAAAATCCTTTAACCGACTCAGCCAGCATAATGCACTCTAGTTTTTGTACATCAGCTAAAGCACTATTATCCACAATGGACACTTTAACAGACTGATATAGTATGACTGCCAACACAATATATCCCCATCAAATGTTGGTAATTCAATCTTTGGCAGTCTAACTTCAACTTTACATGTGGACCCCAAACTTGACCCACACTCGACCCATTGCTGTTCTCAGCATGTGTATTAACACTTAAATACTTTGTCATTCTAGCCATATAATCCATAACTCTCATGTTATGCTCATTGTGTGCTGCACATTCACTATCAATTTCACTGTCTATATAGAAAGCGAGGTTTGTACCTCTGTTAAATCATTCCATTTACTTAAAATATTATCTTTCAGTACCTGAACTCTAGCATGACTATTTTCCTCTGCAAGCGCTTCATCAATCAACTTTAAACTGTCCGTCACCGACTTCCTCATAAAACGTCGCTTCTTTTTCACGCCTTCTGGCCCTTTCAACATGCTTCCAACAAGCAATAAACACTATTTATTAACGCCAATTGTTAAATACTGAACTTTTCTTCTATCCGACACGAAGGAACTCATTTTATTTACAAAAAATACGGAAAACTGACGTGAAATTTAACATAAACAAAAATTTACAATTTGTTCGTTTTGTACATATTCGGGGAGTCCGAGCCCCTGCAGTCCCTTTCTCGATAATAATCAATTTCTACTCTGGAACAACAATGTACCACATTACCCGCACAACTTTTCAGCAGCCTTTTATTGATTTATTTACCACACTTTTAAGCCAGGCACCTGAAGTTTTCTTATGCAAACTATTTTCTACTCTCCTGTAGTGACATGTAACTTTGATCAAGGTGTTTTGTGTTCTTTCACAAATGGTGCCAACGATGATTTTGACTGGATAGTTCATAGTGGAAGTACACTAAGTTCTAACACGGGACCTTCGCAAGATGTTTCAGGGAATGGTAATATACTGATAGTTTCGATTTATTTAAATTGCTGAATTAAATGTCATATTGTATAATCTTGAGAGTGTATAGGTAGCGATGAATAATAATCTTGAGGTATTGTATGATCAAATAATCTAAAAATTATAACAAGAACTTCCAGACGAGCGGCTTTCGCTCCAAATTTCGACGTTCTTGTATGTATTCCAAGTACTTTGACCCTAAAATCCCTCCACCATATCGAAATATCATACCGAAAATTAAAAGCCTCCAAGTTGAGAATTAAAAACTTGACACATACCTTCGTGAATACGATGTTTTATTTTCGGATTAACGCAAGTGTTCGTCGCTTTTCTTTCGAATCACACACCGTTTGGAATATTAATGACAACATTTTTCAAAAGTTGCTTCAAAATTTTGAAAAAGCCCCAGGTTTTACGTTTAATTGAATTATTCATGACTTATTATAAATACTATTTATATTTTGTCGGCCATCTTGTTGTCATTCGTGTTGTCCCGCGTGGTCTACGCGAATAATGTTCCACCCCATGTTCCCCGGGGAACATGGGGTAGAAAATCGTCAAAAGGAACGCAGGCTCGCTAAGTGATGACGTAAGGCGTGATATCGCGATTAATTTCATGCCCACGTGCTACAAACTAAGCTTCCTGATTGGACAATTTGAAGTTGAGGTATAATATTAGAATGAGTGCAATGCTCATGAATTGTAACTATGAAATTCCAAAGTTCTTCTTAAACTTTTTATTAAACATTTAAAGCGTTCCATTTATCTACTTTTGGTTTCAAATTAAGTTCACTCCAATTATTCATGGTGAATTATTCATACTTTTACACTTATATATACAGGGACGCCGGAACGATAAAAAGCCAAAGGGGGCAGACACACACCAAAGGGCACCTCTATAGATCAAAAGTTCGAAATTTACCTGAAAAAAATTTTTTACATGAAATATTTTTGGGCGACCTCCCCCCCCCCCCCACTCCGTCGTAAAAAAATTTTCGGTCAGTCCGGACATACCAAAATTTTTGGTGATGTAAAAAAATTTTTCCGGCCATCAGCAATTTTCTCCATTTATCCAAATATCTTTTCTAAAATCCAAAAATTTTCTAAAATTCTTGTAAACTAACCTCATTCTTTTCGAAATTCACACTTATTTTTGTAAATTAACTTTCTCTGCGCCTGTAAATTACCTGAATTTCATGATTTTGCCCGAAAAAGCATTACTGGAAATGTGATTTATCAGGTAGTATTTTACAACTAAAAGGGCACTTCTGCCCCCCTTGCCCCCCTAGCAAAAGGCAAGAGGGGCAGCTGCCCCTCCTGCCTCAGTTCCGGCGTTCCTGCTTATATACTATATAACAAAACACTTATTTACTGAGACCTCAGGAAAGCAGTGTGTTTCCCTCGGTCTGAGTAAATAAGTGTTAATTATGTTTCCGTTGACTTGCAGGCAAGTATGTCTATATTGAGACATCAAGTCCCAGAGCACAAGGTGAGAAAGCCTCTCTCGTCAGTCCCCAAGTCAGCGGCACTCAATGCTTGAAATTCTCTTACCACATGTACGGCGCTAACATGGGATCGCTTATCGTCTATCAAAATATGGGTAATCAAATGCTGGAACTGTTCAAGAAATCTGGTGATCAAGGCGACCAATGGAAAAAAGCTGAAGTACAAATAAGCAATGGAAACAGTTATTCTGTAAGTATATAGAACATTGTCCTCCGATAAGGGTTGATAAGTATATCAATCTCGTATGATCTCACTTTAAAGACCACCCGAATATTGCAGCAGAGTGAGATTAGAGCCAAGAAGAAAGGTACAATCAGTAGCCCTGGTGATGCAATTACATTTCTCTGCAGTGAAAATGTGATAGAACTTGCCCCTCAAGACTCAATTTTTATAATCTGTCTTGAGTTATTTATGTGTCATAATGATATGAGACTCCAGCACTTTTTCACTGTACGGGAAGTTTTCTGTAGAGAAAACGATATCAGACGATTGACATTATGAAAATTATTTCTTGAGCAATCGTGGAACGGAGTTCCGCTGCTGCAATTTATTATGGTACGGGTTTTGGGGAAATACGAAAGGGCTTTATATATTACATCATTAGTATGGTCAGTGTTGTGATGTTGTTGAAAATAGGGTTTTCTGTTCGAACGAGCTATATGTGGCAAACAGAACATTCAAAACATCGGTTCTAATCTCGCATTTTGCATTATACTGATAGTATTTCAAACGGTGTTTCATTTTAATGTGTTTTTCAAAGGTTGTATTTAGTGGAGTAAGAGGAAGTAGTTATTGCGGTGACATTGCATTGGATGAGATTTCAATCACATCCGGTCAATGTTCAGTATCATCAGTATCATGTGGGCAGAAAGGACGTGGTCTAAGTGACTTCTCCAGAATTGTCGGTGGTCAGAAAGCCCAACCAGGTGAATGGCCATGGCAAGTAGCACTTATGCGAGGAACATTTCAATTCTGTGGTGGATCACTAGTTTCAAATCAATACGTCATTACTGCTGCTCACTGCATCGATTCAACGGACTGGGACAGCGTCACGGTAAGTAAAGCTCACGTAATCGTACCTGACCAAGCCCACTGGAACCCTGTTTTAATATTCTCTGATCGTATCCTGCATGACAGATTGTGTTCCTTTCTTCCTTGTCCTTCAGATGTCCCTCAATAGACCACCTGCAAAGATTCAAGTCGGGTGCCCTCTCTTGCTGTTGCTACACACTATAGATGTCCTGGACACTTTTATTTCCTGTCTTTAAGCTAAGACTTATCTTCAAATAATTTTTCTCAAATTCTCCATTGTTTGCCATAATGGGTCAACTGTATTACAGTCACTAACTGAATCTTCGTATCTTCCCAATTAGAATAAAATTAGTGTGGTGTATATGCATTCTTATTTTTCCATTCTCAGTCACACTATGTTCTGACTAATTTCCCATTTTCAATCAGATCAGAGTAGGTGAACATGATCTGGGCGTGTATGATGGACATGAACAAGATATCAGTATTGCAAGATATGGCATTACAGTTCATCCTCAGTATCGCAGTGACGGGGAAGATTATGACATTGCAGTCGTCAGACTTTCCAGAAGTGTTCAGTTTACACAAAGGATAAAGCCCGTCTGTATAAACAGCGGCATTGATTTCACTGGTAAAGTAACGTTATTTTTAGAGCAATAGAAAGCCTGAAAGGTGCGGTATTGTCATAATCAACATCATGTTTATCGTTATTAACAGTCCAGGGCTGGTTGTGCAATGGACGGGCATGCACCCTAATGACCGATATTTTTTCAAGCTTTCTAAAATTGTCCGTTGAATATACCCTAATTAATAAAACGTCAGTATATAAAAATTAACGTTTTTTTATATAAGTTATGAAGTCATGATCAGCATACGTAGTCAAAATACGCCATAATCTTTTCAATCATTTTTGTAAAGACAAAATATCACTATCCAGGCAGGCCCTGAAAACTAGGTTGTACAAGGGATTTTTGCAATTGAGTTCGAATTTTCTACTTGTAAAACGCCTATTCGCAAGAAAGCAATATAAAATTAACCAATTAACATACATTATCACACTGCCTCGTCCCCAGGCGCTAATTAAAAATTTCATGCGAGTCACTATATGAAGGTTGACATAAAGTAGTGCATCACATTATAGGCGCGCAAAGGGGAGTGGGATACGAGCGTTCTGTTTAGCGCCTGGCCGATCTTGCATAATAGCTGTCGAACATACAAGTAAACAACAGATCTAAATATAAATCCCTTCATGTATATCACCAGAAAGAAATAAAGCTATCCTTACCTGAATTATTCAAAATACTGTCGATCGTTTGCATCGTGAAAATCAAACATAGCGCATGTAAATAAGCTCGTAACTGAAATCCTGAGACGAGTCTTGCAAATGCAATACAACATATAGTTTCATCGCTCCCTTGTTTAAAAAACGTCCTGTAGTTGTATATATTTTAAATAAATTGCTCATTGTGATAAAAATGCATTGTCATTTTTCCATACCTTGACAGTTGTAAATTTATTATATAAACCGGCTTCTACAGCCTCGTTGAACTCTTCAAGTGTTGACATCTCGGAATCATTTAAAGCGTTAAATGATATCAAATATCATCTGACTGTAATCACATTTTTAATTGAACAATTTGAAATGTTGTTTCCTCAAAAAAATGGCGAAAAAAGCCCCCAAAACTGTCGAAAAACCACGATTTGCAAGAAACAGACGAATTTTGCAAGAAACGGCACAAGATCTCCCTGCGCTCCTCAATTTTGGACGCCTCAAGACCATAACTCCCTGCGCTTGTTCGTCGCGATGCACTACTTCATGTAAACCTTTCATATAGTGACTCGCATGAATTTTTTTATTAGCGCCTGGGGACGAGGCAGCATTATCACATAAGAAATGACCATTTATCGTAATGCATTTCATGGTAACCCCCTAAGCATTGAGCTCATAACGTCCGGCACGCTACATCACAAACAGCGTTCATATATACATACAGATCAAATATCGACAAAATGGTATTTCTATACAGGTCAACGTTGTTACATCTCTGGATGGGGTAGATTGAGCAGTGGGGGATCATCGCCAAATGTCTTACAGGAAGCTCAAGTTCCCATTGTAACTCCACAAGAATGCAAAAACTCATACGGCAGCAGCATTACTGATAGAATGCTGTGCGCTGGACATTCTCAAGGTGGTACTGACACTTGCCAAGGTGACAGCGGAGGTAAGACTCAAGAATAGGCATGACTTGCTCGTCGCAGTCAAAACGGCATGCCATTAACCACTAGGCTAATCTTTATATCATTTAATTCAGCAATAACCAGACCGACTAAAACAACAGGAAATAATTACTTGGGAATAAATAACAGTGGCTGTACGTAGCATTTTCCCCATATGGCACCTACTGGGTGAAAACTTAAAAAAGAACTTTAAAATATGTAACAAGATTTTGAACCTGCAATAGCACAGTTGCCATTAATCATTTAAAAGAACCCGCTTAATTAAACCAACCCACAAATAAATTTTATCTTAACCTGTTTTCCTTTCGCAGGTCCACTTGTTTGTGAACATAGTGATGGTTCATGGCATCTTAGTGGTGTGACGAGCTGGGGTCGTGGATGTGCAAGTGCCGGGTACTATGGAGTTTATGCTCATGTTGCCAACCTTTACCCTTGGGTGAAGCAAGTTACAGGACTTTAAATTTAATATACCACCAGTAGTTTGATAGCGATACATAACTACCTCAATGATTGTGAAAATACAAATGCATTGAATAAAATGATTAAGGCAAAATATCATATTGTTTTACTATTTTTGGGCGCCCTTAATTTCCTCTTTTCAATACAGCCATTATTACCGTTACTAGAAATACATGCATGCACCAACCCCTCGCTCTTTCTTAACAGAGGAACTCCTTTTCCAAAATATTGTTTCAACATAAAGTATATCATTATTGGAAACATCAATTGGTAACATGAAAATTATATTTCTAAGCGTACAAATGGCAAAATTACTCAAATATGATTGGCTAATGAGGAGGGCATTTTTTCTTAATTCAGGGCAAAATTACTTGTACCTGATTGGCTGAGATGCAAGCGCGGGACGTTTCTTGTTTTAAATAGCCATAAAAACAATGGCTTCTCGCTTTGTCGTCGCGGATAATGATGTTATTGAAGAATTAAAACTTCTAGTGAAAACTTGAACACTACAAAAGTACAAATTTATTGGTTGGAATGCTTAAGAAATAGGCAGGTAGGGCGAAAAGGCGAAGACATGGAGACATACCAGGTTCAAGAATTTGACAGTTCACAATTAACTTACAAATAATTTTGCACTTTATGATTAACAAGTAATCGCATAGTTCCTCGCAGGGGCGGATCTAGGGGTAGTCAGATTAGTCACGCGACTAACGTAAAAAAAAACATATAAAAAAATTTGGACTAAGGTTTTTGATTTTTTTCCCAGCGCTAATACTTCTCTTCATTTCTGATCACGCAATCAAAACTCTATCATACTCCAGCATATAAACTTCGATCAGTTTTTGCACATTGAGCCAGCGATTGATTAGTCAAACGATAAGTCAAATAAGCGGTATTCAAATGAAAATTGACTATTCTGCGTTTTAGAGCGTTTTAGTTCATATTATTTGATTGGTCAAATTTGCTCAGATTACACATTACAGGCATGTTGATTGGTCAGACCTATTTTGACTAACGATTGCGAAATTTTGACTATTTTGACTAATTCTGCAAATAGATAGCAGCTTCTGATTGGACAATTTGCGCAAAAGAGTTAAAGAACATCTCCTCTGATTGGCCTTCTATTCTAATCTTCAATTTGGAAGCATTGTGCACTTGGTAGCTTGTTGCAGTTCTGTACAATTTTACAAGAAAATTATTTCGTTTGTATAATTTTATTTACTATTATCGAAATGAACGACGTAGATTTCGAAAAGGTTAGATCGTTATTTGAAAGTGACGATAAGGAATGCTTACTGGTGTTCTGTAGAGAATATATTTTCAAGCAGATAAATTCGATGGATGCAAGAAAATTGTCTTGGCCGAAACTATCTAGCTGAGATGTGTTGATTTCTCGAATTCTCGTCGTCTATTTCAGGAGATTATAAAGAGGTGTATGGCAATAAGGTAAAGTGGATTGAATTTTGAACAATAAATCGTTGAATTGAACGTACGATTTGCATAATTATGCAAGTTTATAGGTCCAAAGTTTTATATACTGCATACATATTCATTATGTGTATAAAATTAAAACACCTCAAGTGGCAGAAATTTGATCTCAAATATTTGATCATGTTGGATAAAAAATATTTATTGTGTACATGCTTTATAGAGTATTATTTGACTGATAATAGCTCTGCAAATGTACTTTATAAAGATAATAATAATATAATCTTTGGTTATATTTTTAGATCTAATATATGCAACTGGCAATTGCTTGTATAGCTCTGTTTCCTAAGCATTGACAGGTACCAATGACCTAATTTGACCTTGATAGTTTAAATGTTTACAGTGCAAGTGTGAAATGTCTATTTCGGCACTTTTTATACAGTAGAACACTAAAAGGCTATATGCGAAGCACTATGGTTGAAGACTACTTAAATTAAATGACTTGGCTTGGTCATGATGCAAGTTCATCAGGAAATTATTCCTAACATAGTACTGTAGGAAACATTATTGATAAATTTTCTAGAACATGTGGTTAAAGTTAAATATCTCAGCTTGCAAAAAGACCACTCTCAATAGCAATTAATAACCTCACTCTTGTACACAACACTGACAGAAAAAACTTCCTGGGGTTTGGTTCTTCATCATCAACCAAACTTAGCCTTTCAAGATCACCACCTTCCCAAATCCCCCCCCCCCCAAACATTATTCAGGCTTTGTAGACAAAAGCTGATGCCAAATATCGGGTCTGATCTCATTGGCTTGAGACAGGTCCATTGCATCTTGAACCAGTTAAATTTTTCAACAGACCAGGGCTTGAAATAACAACTGATCACCAATCAATAATAGTCAGGAAACTGCTTATGATCGGCGGAAAAGCATGGTTTGCAACCTGAAAAAGCAGGGAAAGTCATGACTGCCGATCACCATGATCGGGAACTTTGGGAACATTATTTCAGGCCCTGACAGACAAACTCCATGTTGATAGTATGTGACTGTCTAGTGAGTGTATAATACAGTATGTATAAGCGTAGTATAGGAATAATACAATACTGTGTTAAAAACCTTGCCAATTTAATATTTCAGATAACTAGATAAGTAAAGTAATAGTCATTTGTAATGAAATATTTTGTATTTGAATCGACTGTGATTAAAATATGTTTAAAATGCCAGGTAAAATAAACTTGTTTTCAATAAAAGTTGGCTTCCACTGAAGCTACAGCTTTGAGGCACCATTTCACTTGTGATATTATACATTTTCATAGCTGGACAGATATATAACAAGATGATGAATTTAATTAGATTAGACATAGCTAGGTTAGTAATAGGACTGGGGAAGGGGCTAAAGGGAAAAACCAGGCAATTTCACATCCATGAAATGTCCCGTATTGTCATCCATTTTTAACCAAGCTCCTTTTGCTGCGGTGAAAGGTGCGAGTTGGGTTTATGGCACCTTAAAACCAGATTGCTCATTTTAGGTGGTATTCATTGTTCATTTTATTGTCACCCATTTCTAAGTTCTAGCCAAACTCCTTTTGCTCTTGCAAAAGGTGTGAAGGCAAGCAATCTGGTTTTAAGGAGCCAGAAACCTGTGGTTGTGTTCAGCTTTTTCAAGAAGCTGTCCTTGTTGGATCACGGTTTACTATTTTTGGTAAACGTGTTTCCTATAGGCATGCTGATGAACCAAGGTATACACTGTAGGGCGAAACAGTCTATATATTAATATATTATATGCTGAACATTGGCAGATACGAAAATTATGTCATTTACGCATTTGTAGTTTGATAAAACAAAATATCTATACTTCCACAAAAATTGGACTATCATCCTGACATCAAATGACGTCATGTCAAATGACGTCATCACGTTTTGCGTCATCGATGACGTCATAAAATTTTGACTAACGTGCGAAAAATCCTAGATCCGCCCCTGGTTCCTCGTAAAATTAAGGTTAAATTCCAATTATGTTTTCAAAGTTTCACAATTTGTGAAACTTTGGAAAAAACCGTGAAATTAAACCTTAATTTTACTCGGCCGCATCAGATTACCTATACTAATTTTGTAAACTACAAAATTCATAAATTCAACAAAGAGGAAGAAGAATTAAAATTTTTAACGGCAGAATCATTGATTTTCAAATTCTAGTAGGTACTGTGATGCCATTATTTGTCGTCCAATATAGAATTCCTTTCAATTTAAAATTAATCTGTTTTATTTCATGTCACCAACATGTATAGTTTTCTCGACAATACAGTAAAAATATTTCTGCTTTAGGCTCTAGTTTTTATGTGAATTAGACATTGGTCAAGCCACATTTGTTGTTTCTAATAAATAGCCAAGCGGAATTAGTACCCAGTACCCTCGTTTCAGATTTATCAAAAATAACAAAAATAATAAATTAAACTCGCCTATTGCATTGCTTCTGCATTTTTTATACACTGATTCTTTGCAGAACATTCGAGAAGATGTCCGCAATATTATTCTACGTAAACATCGTGAAGTGAATTCAACGCAATAGTTTCCAAAATATATCCGCGCAAGTAAACAAATTTCAACCCAAACAATATATTCCCATGTGCAAGTGTTAGAATGTGTCAATGTATTGATTTAATTAAGTTTAGTTTAGTTTTTGAGCCAAATCCATTGACGTAATAGTCAGAGTAAACTTTGGACAGGAAGGACGTTTACTACTGTACAGTTAATAAATAATAGTGCATGATATAGACTGTGTTGAGAACACATGTTAGAGAGTTGTTACGCTCTTGCAGAGGTAACATCAACGACGAAGTCAGATCAAGATAGAAATATTAAAGAATGAGTCTCAGGTTAATGCTTTGCGCGCTTGGTCACAGATTGTCGGCCATTTTAGGGTGCCCTGAAAATGGCTGCTTTCGTATATTAGGAGTTGAGTGACTAAATCCTCGAATATCCGAACAACTTTCATCATAAATTATTCATTATTCCTGAATTTCTGGGCTGTGAATATATGGCTTGACATACTGTTAAGCATTTCATAATATTTATTCGTTATAAATGACAAATTGAAGTCTATAGTGTGACGGTGTTTATAATATGTACAGTATGTTGTCCAGTTTCGGGACACAAAGTAGTTTTTTCGCTATATCTGATCGTTAAATATAGCTAGATGGATGAAACTTTCACAATTTGTAGCCATATCCATTTGGAAACATGTATTAAAAGCAAAAGACCCTGAGCTTTTCTATTTTATGCCCATTTGATCAAAGTCGTGAGCAACATTAGTGTCCAGTTTCAGAACAGCTTGTCCAGTTTCGGGACAGCAATTCATGTGCAGTAAAATGATCGTGATTTGACACACATGTAAGCTAAAATTAATGTTAAATAATGAACTTTAATCATATTTTAATGTAAATATATCTACAAAAGTTTAGTTATGGTTAGTAATGTTATTTTTTCTGCCATTTGGTCGATTAAATATGGAATTTTAAAAAGCACACCATCCAGACCTTTAGCTTTGTATTGCATATACTTTGTATTGCACTAGAATCCTGTAGTAGCGTAAAATAATTTACTATACAATAAATTATCTTTTTTTATTTCTCTGAACGTTTTTTGCAATGAAAAACAACGAGTTTCTACGTTTTTGCATAATAGTCCGATAACAGATCGTCGGTGTTCCGATACTGGACAAAGCGAGGAAAAATGGCATAAATATTCGAGATTTCATTATGTCGTAAATATTTGAAATATTAGGAGTTGAGTGACTAAATCCTCGAATATCCGAACAACTTTCATCATAAATTATTCATTATTCCTGAATTTCTGGGCTGTGAATATATGGCTTGACATACTGTTAAGCATTTCATAATATTTATTCGTTATAAACGACAAATTGAAGTCTATAGTGTGACGGTGTTTATAATATGTACAATATGTTGTCCAGTTTCGGGACACAAAGGAGTTTTTTCGCTATATCTGATCGTTAAATATAGCTAGATGGATGAAACTTTCACAATTTGTAGCCATATCCATTTGGAAACACGTATTAAAAGCAAAAGACCCCAAGCGTTTCTATTTTATGCGCATTTGATCAAAGTCGTGAGCAACATTAGTGTCCAGTTTCAGAACAGCTTGTCCAGTTTCGGGACAGCAATTCATGTGCAGTAAAATGATCGTGATTTGACCACTGAGCTATACTATATTACTGGAGGACCTGTTCGGGAAAAAAAAGTGAAGCCAAAAACATGGCGGATCTGACGCCATTGCCATGACTACTGGTCCCTAAATTCATGGCAACTACCACTGTCCCAACCGCGATCCTAAGTATTCGACAATGTACTTCACCCCCCTGGTTTCAGCACAGATATTTTATGATTTCGCTTGTTCTTGAGGTAAAAATCGCACTGAAAATCTTGATATTTTTCTCCTATAACTTGGTTGATTTACAATGTCGAGCCTTTTTGCGCCGCTGGTAGATGTATGAGATGTACAAGAAGAATCTTTTTATTCACCGGTAAGATTTTTATATATTGTAGAAAATTTGAAGCAGAAGTACAAACTACAAAATTTATAATACTACGAACATAAAAGTATATGAACAGCAAATTATTAGCAGACATAACAACCTGTAAATGGTTGGCAATTCTGTACATTTTATTGTTCTTTGCGTAGGTTTCATGACTGGTTAATGTCGTTAATATGATTTCAAAGTCCTTGCTGTAGTGTCTGCACACTTGTATTTATTTAGTATTTTAGTATATTAAATTTTCCTTGACAAACTTTGAATGATATCCTTGCCAGGTTCTTGCCAGCAGTTGTTTATAATTACTGTGTAGTTATATGAAATCTCACTTACATGACATGTAGACAAGTGAAAAAATACTTTGCTAGCTAGGCCAAAGACATCAGGTTCAAACCATTCAATACCCATTGCAATCAAGCAATTACCATAAACATATAAGCCCCCCTGTGTATAGTCCCATCATATTTACTAACGCTCAGGCTATTCCGAATATAAGCCACTCCCCCCTCTAAAGCCAGGCCTGTGTGTACAAGCTAGCCCATGGGCTTATATTATTTGACAGGGGCCGGTTGTATCAAGCCTGTTTGGCTTAATTTCTCATGAATCAGTCAACTTAAATATTCTGCACTGAATATGTAGTTGTAAACATCATTCTATTAAGGTTCAAAACTTCTAGTTTGGTTGTTGAATGAATCTATATAGACTTGCTTTCTATTTTGAGCTTAATTAACCAACGTTTAAGCTAAACAGGCTTGATACAATTGGCTCCAGGTATATTTATTAATGCAGCTTAGGCATACGTATTAGAATACAAGCCCAGGGCTAGCTGGCTTATATTCAGAGGCCGGTTCACAATATCTCGCCCAACATAGTTTGTCAGAGTTCTATAAATCCCACAGTCATTAGAGGCCGGTAATATAGGAATGACAGGTGCACAATATGTGTGCCAGTCACCTTGGCATTGACCAACCTTATGCTCTGACAATTAACCTAAATTGATTGATGATATGTTTGAGAGCAGTTTCAGGTTTCAGTGGTGGTGTCCCCAGTATTGGAGTAGAGCTCACATTTCAGTTAGATATATTATTTGTGATGTTGTGAACCTTCTCACTTAGATCATTTGATTTTGTGATATATTGTAATTAAATGTAAAATGAAACTTTGGGGAGTTAAGAAATACAATTAATTGACAAGACTGTCCCCTTGACAAGTAAAATTGTCAGGCATTAGACTGCCTGAGTAAAATTTTTCACATATGAGTTCTGGCATTTATAAGCCCAGCTAGCTTGCAACCAACTTTAAAGTTGGTTGCAAGCTTTAAAGTTGGTTGCAAGCTAGCTGGGCTTATAAATGCCAGAACTCATATGTGAAAAATGCTTGGATCAATTTATTTCATCCGTAATGAACCCATTTTTAATCCTTTAAGTGGCAGTGCGCCCTACTACAATATTTTACTCCGTCCAATGCCAGACGATTTTACTCGTCAAGTTGAGAGTGCTGCCCCTCAATGGGTTCAGTTGCATTGCACCAATGCACCCTACTGTATATGTTCGTGTTACTTTGTCTAACGCCAACAATTTTACTTGTCAACAAGAGAGCACAGTGGTACGTGCTGAATGGGTTAACATATAAATAATGTCTACTCTACAGTAAATTTCCCTGTAATTGGACTTTGGAGCCTGGTAAATGTGACCCACTATTTCTTCAAAGTGTGTTCTAATGATACTAGCTGTCACTATTTTATAAATATAATTGACATTTCTCATTTAGGGAGATCCGGGATGTAAGTCATGTGGACAAGTTCTTTGGAATGTTCAAATAACAAGAATAGTGGTGTTATAGTAGTGGTGGCACTTGCCAGACCTACCGTAACTGGAAAAACTAACAATGACTTTTCTCCAAAGTCTTATATCAGGCTTTTTTTCCGGGATTTTTAGGGCCGTTAAACGGCCCCAAAAACTCAATCTTGAATTGAGTTTTGAAACTCAATCTTCTCACCAAAGTTTCAGTGCAGTAAAAATGAAGTTGTTTGAGTTAAATTTGGGACGTGTGGAAATTAGTTTTCAGTTGGAAACCCGACAATTAAGAAAAAATGGCTGGAATTCATCTCACAACACAAGAAAAACTATGCATTCGCCATCGTTAACCAGTTTATAGTGTCCCTCAATGCCCCTGCTTTAACACATTCCGTCTCAACTACATTTGTTGAGTACAAGTGTCAGCCCCCCGTAGGGGGGGGGGGGCAACCACCACAGCTGTTCAGCTAAACTCAATCTTCTCTGCAAAAACGGATCCAAGAGAAAATCCTGAAAAAAAACCCTGTTATATGTACTACAAGAAATGGCCCAAGGCATCAAAACAGGGGACAGCCAAAGAATCACCCATGGAGCTACAGTTATAATAATACTCTATCACATATTGTAACTTGATTGTACAGTTATAATTATTAATTTGATAATTATTCTTTGACCAAGTTTAATTAAAATAATACAAAATTAATCATGATTTTGAATCTTTAATTTACAAACATGTTGCTTGGTACTGAGTTTCATTAACAGTTAAACAACAGTGGCATGGACTCATGCATTGTTGGAAAATTCTGCATCTCTATTGTTTTGACACTATTTTCCTGACCACTTTTGTTGTTTTTGATTTCATTTTGACCAAGTCAGTCAGGTTAGTAACTATCTTGTCTAACATTTAGAGATCTTGTCTTGTTCAAGTGAGATCTCAAACTGAGCCAGGTTATCTATGCAAATTGAAAGGAATTTCCACTATAAAAATATTAAAATAACCACACAGCGAAGTCTCGCTTACTGCAATATGGCAGAACTAGAGACTCACAATTAACTTAATATTTGAGGGATGGGGCAAACAAGCTAATGGCCTTTTAAAGACACATACAACAAACTATCATACAAATGATACAATACAATACAATCAGAGAGCACATATTAAAACTACTAGAAAATACATGCATGCAGAAACCCTCGCCTTGCTGACAAAACCGTTGCATTTT